>RCHF01000364.1:0-10353 GCA_003987895.1 Neonothopanus nambi | reverse complement strand
ATCGTAACCCCTTCGAAAACTTTGTCGCAGCTTTCGCAATTGCCATGAACCCTACGCAAGTGCTTATCTGAAATCACAGTGAGCCAATACCCTTGTATGACAACACAAATCACTCACGTCTGCGTCGCTCGCTCTGGAACACACATATTTTTCATACGGCTCCCTCCGCACGAAGTATCCCCCACCATCTATCAGCCCAGGATCCCTCGAGTGTGAAGAAACCAACTGCTCCTTCAGGCGGAAATTGGCATCCATTGCTAATTGAACGGAATATAGCAGTCGGCTTTCTTTTTCGGTCTCCCATCCTTTTGGTAGGTTGATTCCAGGATGCGGACACGATGGGCAAGGAACCGCCAGCTGTCCTTCCTGCGTTCCCGCCACTCCAGAGACGTCGTGTCCTCGACCTGCGCGCTTCAACTGCTTCAAGTGGCGCCACTGCACCACCATCTGCATCAACGCCCTATAGCGCCATGGAACTTTCTTCAAACCAGTGTTATCCGTCGCTTTGGAAACCGCGTGAAAGAGGTCGTATGTTGAAGCCTTTGTAGTCAGCGTGAGCAGATGCAGATGCTCAAGGTACCGAAAAGTCGCCACCGTGGTGATTTTGCCATTGCCCTGGGTCGCCGGATACAGGCCACATCTCAGAAGTTGGATGTGATGAGGGATGGCATAGCGACATCCACAGAAGCGCAGATTGACCTCGTGGATACCGTTCCAATGCAGGACCCGGAAATTCTTGTGGCAGGCCACCCACGAATCGCAATGCATCGTTTGATGGTTGAGTTGGATCACTAGGCCTAGATCTTTTAGAGAGACCTCTTCAAACAGACCACTCCTCCATTCCTGTTACTCAATTTAGATAGAACCAACATTTCAATGTTTTAGTGTACACACCTGAATACGATGTAGCGGATGTGTTCGATGACGTCGTATGCAGCAGGTTTTGCAAACTAGATCCTGCTGAAAACATTCCAGGCAGCGAAATCGTGCCGGCCCTGGCTCTGTCTCTTTCCTGACCAAACAGTCCCAGCATCCACTCTGGGCTCTCGCATCCCCTCTGCCATCATGTCGCAGAAGCTCGTCGAGAAAGTCCTGCTGAGAGTGAGTACGCCAAAATTGATGTGGCCGTAGCTAGTACCATTCTGTTTCAGTATATCCGTCTTCTTGAGCAATTAAAGCAAGACTCACCGCGCGCAATGTTCGCCTCTTACCCTTGAGCTTCATCGCCGCGACTTCCCAGGATGGTTGATCATATACGTTGCCTTCAACAACTTCATTGTACCATTCGGTCGACGGGTCAAGCGCGAAGTCCTCTCGATCCTCAGGCTCCCAGACTTTTCTCTGTGTCCAAGTTTTCCTCCCTTTCTGGGGTGATATCGGTGCTGACGTCTGCTGTCCTCGATTGTTCAAACCGATCTCCCGCGCTCGCACAGTGTAGAAATCATCATCATCATTGAGTGGAATGGCATCTTGACTGATATAGTCGTGATTTTGTTTAGACATCGAACAAGTGTACGCTTCGTAAAAATTCTGAATCAGTCTGTGACGGTCGCGTTACTGACGATGAGCCGTGACAAGTCGCGACTCACACGTGACCTTGCAAATCAGATCAACGAACCACTCAGTACTCTCAGCTTTCGCCTTCACTCGCGCATTCACCGTTCAACGTCAACGCCACCGTGAGCTCAACAACTCCTTTTCCTCTCCGGTCTATTTCGATCCTATGTGAGTACTCACGCCCAGGCCTGATTCACCACAGCGCTACGCGAATACTCGAGCCCGGGAATACATGTAGCGTCTGTGGCGTCCGCCTGGCGTGTCATTTTTGTTGAATTACATTCCTCTAACTTGCTTTACACCTGCAGGATAGAAGCAGGGACGTATTCGCGAGCTGTAAGTTAACAATTATTTCCAGAACAGACCCCTGACGACCCTCTCCACAGACACGATCTGGTCAGCTATTCTCCGCATGGTCTGGCTGCGCTCTGACTGCTGCACGTTCCGCATGCTTTGATCTAGCAGACGCCATCCGAAATGCAGTGGCGATGGAGCCAGTCCATGACCTGCTGGATGATAAAACGCAAACAGCGCCGCTGCTCGAACCATTTGACTCACCCCTTTCAACTCCTCCTACTTCTCCTCCTCCTTCCTCGCCACCTCTGCCTGGATTGCCTCTTCCTTCCTTGTCACCCCTTCCTGGATCTCCTGCTCTTTTCTCGCCACCTCCTCCCTCTACTACCCCACTCCCTTCTGCCAACCACGGCCCCGAACCCCCCATTCCCACATCGTTCTCCGCTACACCCAATCTAGCCACTCACTCATCTACCTCCAACCACGCAAAACGTCAGAGTTGCGCCAACCGCAAACGCAAGCGAGAGGCAGATGCGGCAAACCAAAATATAGCAGAGTACCAACCTTGACGACGAGCAGCTGCTGCCAATGTACTGCCAGCTTCTCCTCCTCCTCTTCCGACGGACTTCGATCCCGGGTCAATCCGAGTGGCAGAAACCGGCTACGTGTCTATCCGGGATGACCTATGCCCCAGAAATAATCGACCTCGCAAGCAGGTTTTTCCACTTGCTGAAGTTCACGGCCCGAAGTCCCGCTTCAAATTTGATCTCTGGTGATGCGAGGACCCGACCAGTTCGTGAGTTACCTGCATTTCCCCTGCTCGTCAATCATGAACTCAGGAACTTTACAGGTCTCCAACTCCCATTGCCACCAACAGCGGCAAGGTTATTGGACTCCTCGCTGCCCACCCAGCCGACGGCGATTGGGATGAAGTCAACTCTCAAGCGGCTGAATTGCTGGAAAAATCGCACTCGTGCATGGACTTTGAGGCGGGTGATAAAAAACATCGCCGTGGGGTTTTTCATGCTCTCGCTACAGGGATCTCGCATGGGGGCAGGCAGCCGGTGAGTGAGGTACTTGTGTATCAGCGACTTTTTACCCATGGCCTATGCAGAAGCCTATGAATTGGAGCCACAATCAAAAAAACACCGCCACTCTCAAAAAACTCGTCTCTGCGAAGCCGTTCATCCGGCTGGCTCATTTTGCCAGCAGTGAGTTGACATCATTTCTTTTCAATAACACGCTGTTGACTATGCTGCCATCCACAGGCGTTTTTGCCACCTGGTTCCCACTTCTATTTGCCTACTATGCCGAACATATGGAGGCGTTGCTGGCACAGGATCCGACGCTCACGCCGCTGTTTGCCGCTAGTGTATGGGCTGCATGCACTTTCAACTTCGGTCCACGTACTGCATGCTTCGACCACACTGATTATGCCAACTTGCCCTTTGGTATTTGTGCCATCACCGCCCTTGGCAACTTCAACTACAGGAAAGGCGGACACTTAATCCTTTGGGACTTGCACCTGGTGATTGAATTCCCTCCCGGTTCGACTATTCTGATTCCCTCCGCTATCCTTCGTCACTCGAACATGACCATTGACAAGACCGAGCGCCGCTATTCTTTCACACAATACACTGCTGGCAGCATTTTCCGCTGGATCGATGAACAGTTTATGAGGTCGGACATCTACTGGGCGGGCCTGAGCCCACAGGAGCACGTTGATGCGATGCATAGGCAGGAGCGCCGCTGGAATGAGGGCCTGCAACTTTTTTCTACTCTCGAGCAGCTGAAACAGATGTACCAACAAGGCACGGTGTAGTCGGGAGTTTGTGTTGTGTTTGTAGCATTAGATCTTGGTCTGTAATTGGGCAACTGCGTTCGTTTTGTAGTATTATCTCTTGGTCATTTGTAGTAAACATCATCTTGGTCATATTTTGTAGACATCATCTTGTATCTGCCTCGAACGAATTACAATATCTTGTTGCATTGCCCCTTAAGCTACTGAACTTGTGAAATTGAAAGGAACTACGGCAAGTGAATATGTGTAGTAGGAGGATCTTGGAGCCGTCAGTCTTAGCTCTACATACGAACGATAGCTGTGAAGTCTTTGAGTGAATTTCGATGTAAGTAAATGATAGCAGTTGTATGTCACACATAAGCCATTGAGCTGTATGTACATGATAGTTGTACTATGTATTGAATACGTCGTAGTTGTAGTAGGAGGATCTTGGATTCATCAATGTTAGCTCTACCTACAAACGTCGGTTGTGAGTCTGACTGAGTGGAATTCGATCTCATATGTCATAGACTTAACTTACTGATTAATACTGCATTCGATGTAAGTACGTGATAGTTGCATTCGTTGTAGGTACTACATGATACTTGTATGTATTGAATGTGTCGTTTACTGTTAATACTACAATTGTTGTAAGTACCGATACCCATGTCTCTGTATCTCAGTCTCCTGTCAATAATGATGCTAGGCTGACGTTGTAAGTACATGATAGTTGTATGTACTGAATGTGTCATTGTGATTGACTTGTGTCTCTGTATTTCGGTCTTCTGTCACTGAGTTCTGTCTAATATGATCAAACATCGTCATATACATTGGAATGAAGCTATGTCCACTCATAAGTTCAGCTCTACAGTTAGATCTACGAGGTGCGTGGCGATATTCCACAGTGCTAGGTATCTAGTGCCCACAGTGCGTGGCAATATTCCACAGCGCTAATGTAGGTTGCGCTAGCGGGCCGGGCTTGCACTTGGCTTGCACTTCAACATCGACATCATTTGGTCCTGCAAACATTCAAGTCTTTCGTTCGAACTCGACTGTGTTGCGTCTTCTTCTACTGTGCTTCGTATTCTTTGGTCCTGGAGAGTGGGATGAGCCTGGTAGCTGATCAATCAGAAGGGCGCTGGGCAGGCCCCGATGATGTGCGACTGGATCTCGTCGGTGAGGAAGAGTGCAATCACCTGCGTTCGTTTGACATCCCAGAGGCGGTTCTCGATTGGGTGATTGAGGGCCGGAATGAAGCACGCAGGAGGAAACGCGAACAAGCTCGTCAGCATTCTTGGTATGTAAGGTATATAAAATACTTTGTCTTGACAATATCGAACATTTTACTGATGGTTATGTACTTAGGAATCGAGACTACAAGTTACTAATAGAGAGGGAACGGCGCCAACATCAGCCGAAGCTTTCATTGGAAGAGCTGGAACGTCGTCGAGCCAGGAGGCGACTTGCACAAGAAAATTACCGTGAGAGGAACAGGGACTCTTTGGTGGAAAAGGAGAGAGAACATCGGGCCAGGAACCAAAAGGAGTGTCAATGCAGGTGTGTTCGTTGTTCAATTTGATGTGCTGGTAGTGATTTCCGATTGGTCGGGTAGAAGACAGCTGGTCGCAATCCCTGACGTCCACTTGGCGGACACGTCATAGATTTTCCGGACTCGACTCCTGTGGCCATTTCTCTACTCTATCTACATACGCACTGCCGTTGTCGAATACCTCTGCTCGACCTACATACGCGCTGCCGTTGTCGAGTACCAATATACATAGATTATTGGCCATTGTTATCCTGTTGATCTGATGGGAAGGTTCAGCGCACTGCGCAGCGGATTATCACCATGTGCATACCATATTACGAAAGGTGAATGGAGATCAAGATCTCTACAATATTTTCCCTGTGGCACGCGATACAGCATCCATGCATGCAAAGTTGAGACATAGCGGAATGAGTGAATAACAGTGTATACCTTCCTGTACTGACTCGCAATAGACCAAGTCCTTCCTGTCCTTCCTGAGCCTTCTTTGCAGGTGAAAAGAAAACACTTCAAAATGAATTGAGTATTACATTGAAAAGGTGGATTCATATTAGTTCTAGGCACTTGGCACCATGTGTTCATTCGGAAATGTGACAATCTGCAGGTTTTAGGGGATATATTGCAAACGATAGTGATTGGCAACAACATGTATGCGAGGCCACGGTCAAAACAAAACTATTTGCAAAGTATTTACGATGTGTCACTACATTTGTCACTGAATATGGATATTCGAAAGCTGGGTGTACAAGCGGCCCCCCTGACTATCGTCGTGATCCTCGTCGTGGTTGTTGGCAGAAGAAGTGGGCGGTTGGTCGGAATTTTGAATAATACAAAGCTCTGGCGTGTTTGGATGGCCCAGGTATGCAGCGTTATAGGCTGCTAATGCTTCGCGGTAGGTGGAAAACCTCTGCTGATGGGCGCCAGAGACCCCGCTCACATAGGTGACCACCTCGCCAAACCTTGAAAAGGTTATTAGCTAGTGAAAGATAGCTTCGTATTGTTTCACTTACCATTGACCGAATATGCCAACACGAGTGCCAGCAAAGACAACGTAGTAGCGCTTGGTATTCGCCGGCTCTACTATCTGCGATGGGTGAGGAATTCGAGGATCTGTAGGTGGACCACGACCCGCGATCTCTTGTGCATCAGGGACTCTGGTTGCGGGGCGTGATGCATGGATGGAAGCAGCAGCGATAGAGGGAGACGCCGGCGGCGTTTCGAAGTGTTCACCAGCTGGATCCAGCGCTGCCAATTGGGCCCGTGAGTGAGAGGGACCAGGGGTAGGCGAAGGTGCTGAAGTGCTGGAAATTGTACGAGAGGAGAGGCGAGTACTCAGAGGTATGGACGCGGCTGAAGGTCGGTTGTGGCGACGAGGAGTGCGGACCACTGTGACAGTTGTAATGAAATCTGAGAGAATCATTGTCAATGATGAAGGTGCTCGAGATAGCGAGCCTTACCGTCGTCTTCTTCTACTCGAATTTCGGTACTGCTGCCTACAGAGTGAGATAAGTGGGATGGATTGCGAATAGAATGGCAATAGACATACCATCCTTGCCAGCAAAGATATTAGCATGCACAACTCGAGGCATGATTGGAGTAGGAGGGAGAGCGTTCAGAAAAAATAAAGGACGCAGGGCCTGAAAATTGGATCGATCACAAGATAAATTTCTGGAAGGATCTGTGCTTACCAACGGGTGTGTACATAGCAGGTAGGGTGTTGGAAATTAGGAGTAAATTAGTAGATAGGCGGAGACAGAAAGGCTGTGGTCCCAGGGTTATTTCCCTTGGGCGGCCCGAAGCTTCGTTTGAAGGATCACCCCCTGGACCCAAGTGTTATTTCCTGCCACGAAAATATTTTTGAGAATTCACCTATTTTTCGTTTGTCTTCCTTCGTTGTGGTCACTAAAAAAATCCCGTACTACTTGTGGCTGTTAGCAATGCCCAATCCCGGAGTCTACAAAGGTGCAAGACTGGCGTATATGAACTCAGCGCTAGAAAAGTATACGAAAATTCCGCAAGACGAGCGCGAGGCATTTGGCTTGGAGTGTGTTCGGGGATTTTTGCGGAGGTTTCCTCTGTCTAAGCCCGCGAGCTGGGAGCCAACACAGGAAGAGCTGGACAAGGTCGACGACGAGGTTGCTGAACCAGAGTTGCCGTTGCCGGAGGAGGGAACTGATGAGTTCAATACGGAGGTGGCGCGACGGCGGGCGCTTGCCGTAAACGAGAAAAAGCTGAAAGAGGTACGCTAGACGCTCATTGCTCACATGACTTCGTTTTGACGCTCAATCATGTTCAGCAAATTCTTTGCTGGCTCAGATACCACTACGAGGCCAAGATGAAGAAAATCGGATCTACAGATGCATCAGAAGGTTTCAGCGAGAACAAGGTCACTCAAGCGACCATTCTGCGCGCGCGCTTGACTGGGATCGGCGTGGCTAAACCGCGGAAAGTGGCTCGACATTTCATCTTCGGTCGCGAGAACAAGGCGTTGGTAGAAGGGTTGGTATGAGAGCGTTTGAATGAGGGTAGGAAAGCTAAGGTGGAAGGGGACGTTGGGGGTGTGAGTCAGCCGAAGAAGCGGACGAACCAGGTGGCTAGCACTTACCAGACGGTTGTCAAAGAAGAATTCGACAAGCTTTCGAAAGAAGACCAGGAGATGTGGGAGAAGAAGGTGGAGGAGGACCATGAGGACAGGGTGAAAGAGTGGAGGAAGCTCTTGAGTGGCCCGGTTCTTACCACGCCAAAGGCACGTCAAAGGTTCGTTTGTTCAATATATCGTTTTTGTTTGTATGATGTCTGATTCGGCTATTGTAGCTGTATTGACGCCCTACCCGAATTCATCAAGCCCGTGCTTGACCTGGTGTATGAACATACTGGCTTGGTGTGTGGATTCTGGGTGGCGGGCCCGGAACCTGCGGATGCTGGACGTCCAACTGTGATCAGGTGAGTTTTGACATTTGTCTTGGAGGGTATTGCTCATTGCCGTTGTCCACTAGCTGTTACTCTGGCAAAACGTCCGGCCTGGGTGGGATGCATTTTGGGAAGGCAGAACGAGAGGGTTGGAAGAAGCAGATGGTGCCTGTGATTGGACGTTTCGTGAAGAAGTGTTATAGTAAGTAATCCGTGTCTTAAGAGGAGTGTTGAAATGACTGACCCGGGACTTTCATAAGGCATCGAGGAATGTCGCTCGCGTGCACTGGAGACCGAAGACGGCGAGAGGGAAGGAGAGGAGGGGGAAGCAGAAAGGGAGGACGGGGAGGTGCAAATTGAAGCTTTGGAAGATTGGGTTGGAGGTAGCACAACAGCTCGGAAAAATTCCGCCCTCCAGGCTGACAACTCGAAGACTGCATCTGCCGTATCTGGGCAGGCGTCATCTACATCAACGAAAAGTCAGCTGGCGCGCCCCGTCACCCCTACACCCTCGACCCCGTCTCCTGCGTCTCCCCACGGGTCAGACCCTCCTTCGCATCCCCCATCACGACCAGCCTCTCCACTGCGCTCCTCACGGTCTCCTCCTACTTCTCCGCGCCTTGCGCAATCGCCTGCTCCATCGATGAATAGTATCGAGATCGCCAATAAAAGTCAACGTGAGGGCCAGGTCGCAAAGAAAGGGAAGGAAGGCAAGAAGAGCACGACGTCGTCCAAGGTGGCTGCAAAGGAGTCTGAAGGAGTAATGCCTCGAAAGCGAAAACGGGGGTCTCAAGGAGAGAGGAGGGGTGCGAGGAAACTGAGAAAGAGGCAGAGGGGCAGGAGGGCAGAGATGGAGGAGGAAGAGGAGGAAGAGGAGGAAAATGATGAGGAGGACGAGCAGGACGAGCAGGAGGACGGCGGTGTAGAGGATACAGCAGTCTCTACCAGTGTACCGGCACGCTGTCAAGACCCGGCCATACAATCGCCTGCAGACATTCCTGCAACGCCGGCTGGTGCACCTGATTATGTTGTGAAGGTACTGGTGCTGGTGTCGGGGATAAACGGGGATAAACGCTGGGAGGAACTGGTGCGGGCGTGGCTGGAGATTGATAAAGGGTGGAACTTTGTAGAACGGGGAAGCCTGAGTGCGTATAGCCGGCCTACTGCTGTGGGGGAATGGATTCAGTGGGCACGCCGGGCTTCGTTCCGCCCGCCTGATGGCCTTTCCCCAGATTCTTACTCGAAATCATTTGCAGCCTGGTGGAAGGTGTTGCAGCCAAGCTGGAGAAAGTCGAACGGAATGTATATCGGGTTCACGAGAAAGGAGGGCATGGACTGGAGCGCACTGAACCTACCGGGAAGGAATGGGATAGTGAGCCTGGTGGCAGCGCTGGCGTGGTGGAGGGAGCGGGTGTACACTATGCCAAGTCAGACCCATCGGCAGGCGCAGGAATGGAGGAAACAGGTAGATCGGTTTGAGCAGGCCCTTGACGAGGTCTTGTATGCTTTCCGGGAGCTGGGTAAACTTATTCTGGAGCCTTCAGCAAGTTAGGATTATTGTAAATAGGTGTTATTTATGAAATGAACTGCTTTTCTTTCATTAAGATGTTTGTTTGGGATAGAAAGAGGCTGAATATATTCTGGTGAAAGTATATGTAACATAAGTTACAATAGTCTAGTGGTCTCAGTGCCTGGTATATGATATGTCAATGCTAGAGGTCTTGAGTTCAAGTCTCGATATGTGTATCTATGTATTTTTGCGTTCGCTGTAACCCGGACTGTCCGGTGGCACCGTGAAAAATGGCTGACATAATGCCTGGTATTCGTTCCCGTCCGGCTGTAGAGCAAATAGGGTAGGTGACCCAAGCGTGGGAATAGAGCAGGATGCTGCCGAGATGCCGTCAAAGGCCTAAATGCGTCTGGCAGTGCTTAAATTGCCATATTTGGGACCTTAGGGAAAAATCCCTTTGTGATGCATCGACCTGTAAGGGTTATATCCCTGTATGATATATTATTATAACGTCTATGGCTGAATATGAGCAGAATCACGTTGAGGAGATCTGAGCACATTAAAAATGCACGTTTGGCAGTGATTAGGTCTACAAATACCTGGTGAGTCCCACATGGTTTGAATGAAGACTCTGTTCAATAATGTCACCTACTACAGCTTTCCTCCCATTGAAGCTAGCACAGACAACATGACGACCTGCGTGAGGGCTGCTTTCAGTCTTCCAGTAATAGCAGAAGTATGATGACAATTGACCCT
>RCHF01000363.1:0-85995 GCA_003987895.1 Neonothopanus nambi | reverse complement strand
GACGCATGTGCGTACACCCTTCAGGAGCTACATAGGTCTAGTTAAGTATGTAGGTACGACCTCTCGGGGCGTCCTTGGTTATGTCATAGCTATTGCTCCTTTGTTGAGTGTATGACACTCCGCTACACGCAGGGTTCTCATGCACTTGCAAGAATATAGCGTAAACGGAATGGAAATTTCAACACTAGTGTATACAGTACAGCGATCTATGCTAATGGATACATTCATTGGGATTGACATGGAGATGGATACGTGCTAGCAAAAAACAGATTGTGTGATCCAGGAAAATGCTGAAGGAAAAAAATGAAAGAAGAGATCAAAATTAAGAGGACAGGAGCTAGTAATATGGTCCCCATCCTATCTCATCTGATTAGCTCATTGATTCGAAAGGTTTGGTACAAGACCTAGCTCACCAGGGAAGATAGTGCTCAAGTTGGCAGGGTCCGTAGCCTCTGCCACCAGTCCTCTGACAGTAGCTGCAACGCTCAATGTCTTGTCGAGCTTCCGGGAAACTCCGCTTAGAGCACGGTCTGCGGCTTCCTCGGCAGTGCCGCTGTTCATGTCGATTCCTATTCCCAGATTCTGAGCAGCATCGGTGGCGGCCGTTGTAGTCGTAGCTATAGTTCCGGGGCGTTGGACTTTTTGTGCTTTGATCTCGCTCACCGTCCTTGAAACCCACTCAATATCGTTAGAGTAGCTCAGAGAAATACACTTACCATGTATGTAGGGGATCGTGTCGGAAAACTTCTAGGACAGTTATAATTACCTCGGATCCCTCGCGAAGCACTCGAAGTGTCTCTTCCGCACAACGCTGGAAGACGCCGTCTGTGCCGGATATCCCCATACCATCGACCATATCAGCAGTCATTCGGAAAGGGACATTCTCCGGGACTGGAAGAAGTTTGCCCTGAGATCAGGGTTAGAATCCATAGACTGAGTAGCGTTCGGAGAGACTTTACCTGGTCGAAGGCTATTCCCAAATCAATATGGACAACTTCACCCGTAGTATTGTCCATGAGAATATTTGATGTATGTCGGTCACCTAGTCCAAGAACGTGTCCAACGATAGACGTCGTCGCCACACTTCTAGTATAGTTGAGCCTCATTGCAAACCAGGATATCGGTGTTTTGTGTTTCTCCGTGAAGTAATGTCGCATTACCGGCTTGAAAGTTTCTCGGCACTGCAAGAAATACTGCAATTTTTCTTCTTTCGTGTGATGATGGGGATCCTTATGGAAAGCAAGATATTCGGATGAAGTCTTTCTGTTATCTTGAGGCCTGTATCTGTTCTTGAGAGGTGAGAAAAGTAGTAGGATTGACAGAGGGAATGGTCTGACTTTGGATGGGCTGCCACAAGCCAAGTTCTCAGCGTCGTTGTATTGCCCACAAACTCTAAGACGCCGGCTTGTGTGGCGAGAGGGATTACTTTGTAACCGCGAACACATAAGTTCCTACGTCTTGTTTCTCCGTCACGCCGAAGAACTGTATTGACGAGCTCGAAAACTTGCTCCATGACAGCGTCCTGGCGCAAATCATCGCTCTCCTCGCCTTTGAACTGGATTAAAAAAGAATCAGGTGAAACAATACGCGAGAAGACAAGCGAGACACACTAATTGCTTGTATTTCCTACCATCCGAGCCAACGCATACAATGATTTTGGGTAAATTGATCCCACCAGCTGTTTCGTATGTTGACTGGTACTTATCCACCCACACACAGTTGTCATATTTCATAGAAGGATCGATAGGTGTATGAGCCGTCATCACGGGCACTCGTTGACTGCTCAACGTCAACCTTCGGATGAGCAATTCACCAGGAACAGCATAAGATTTTCCCTGCTGAATGTTCTTTTTGCCTTTGATAGGATGATTAGCCCATTCTAAAGATGCTTGACAAAGTTCTTCAATCGCGCGCACTCTAACATTGTGGTTAGGGTCGTTGCGTAGTCGATCAAATATCTCTGCAGCTGCCATCCCTCTTGCTGTCGGAGGCGCGGAAAGTTGAGAAGGCCCTTCCGATTGACGACCGGAACTGCGCCTCCTACTATCTGACGTCGATCCAGGAGGCTTTAAGCAAAACACTTGGTAAAGACTGTGGAAAGGATGTTCCATGCACATGTGCATGATGACATTTCGTAGTAATTGCTGCGCTTGGGTCCCTTCGCTTGAGAGTCTTGCAGAAAGTTGATGCTACAGAATACAGTATTAGTGAAAATCATAGTCTGACTGGGAAAAAACACACCGCCAAGAACACAAATTTGCGAGAGGGTACGCATGCGAGTGACTTAGCAAGTATGTCCCGAACTGCTTGAGCATCAAAATTGGCTAGCCATAGAGAACAGAATCGTATCGGCGCGTCTTCATCAAAATTATCTGATGCCTCCAGACAGCGAAGATACATGTCAAGAGCCTGCTCAAGAAAGACGTTACGGTCTTTCAAAAACTGACTTTCAGCCAGTCTGTCTTGCTTAAGCACCTTCTGAGCTTTGTTGATGGAATTAGAGAGATCCTTTACTTCCTTCGAGTCCGAGCGGTATGTACTCCTTAGTCTTTCCAACGCTGCATTGCGTTCACTGAGTTCTTTCTGTTTGCGTTCCCTGTACACCTTCAAGCGAATTGCGTCAGGTGAATTGGTGATTGCGTGATACTGCCTTTGTGCGAAAACCGCGCATGAGTGATAGACAGAAGCATGAGATTCGCTTTCAGCCTGCCGAGGCAAGAGTTCCAATAACGAGATAGCAGGCTTGAAAAACTCTTCCAAAATGTAAAGTGGCTTCTCAAGGCAGGCTTCCGCAGTCCATGAGCCCTTAAAAATGACAGTAAATATGCTGTGTACAACTCTCCAAGCAAGTCAACATACCAATCGAGCATAGATCAATGCCATTTGCTCAGGGTTGAAGGAAGGACTCTTCGAGTCCACGGCTCTGATGAGATCTTTCAAGTATTCCACAGCGTGCTTCTCCTCTTTATGAAGCCACAAAACCGAGGCAAATTCTTCGGACACCGTGATGGATGTAGTTGATTCCAATTTTTTGGCACGGATGACCGAGTTAAGAGCTATTTGATCCTGGTGAGCCTCTCGGGCGGCTTCGGACAGGCGTAATAGACATTGCTTCTCCACATCCAGTAACAACTGAGTAAAAGGCGACACCAGAGTACCAATTTGTTGCCTTTCTTCTTTCTGCCGGACAGATCCGACAAGAGATATCCGTGTGGCCATGATGCTTTCAATATCAGCGAATCTAGGCATTCACATTTCAGTAAACTCAAGTACACTAGAAAGGAACCTCATACGCACTCAAATCCGGGTTCGAACGTCATGAAGTTAGACCAAGCTTGGCGGTTAGTACTCTTTGTAGCAATAATTTCCTGGATAGACGCATCCCTCCATTGGATTGCTTGGCCGAGAGACATCAACGTCTGAACAACCTCGCGTATCTGGGCAATGTTTTCAGACCCTAGAGTACGTAGGTGTTCCATTTCTCGAAACATGACATGTCGAATCATAGTATCAACTACTCGTTGATCGCGTTCGCGATGCAAAGCCCGGAGAGCGAGGTATAGCGAGGCGCCTGGATAACGAAGATCTTCACGCTCCGGTAGATCCCAAGTTTCTGTACGCCAGCCTAACTGGTAAGTCAAAGTGGAATCATTGTTTTGAGTGGAAGCGCTGTTTAAAAAGGTTCGGGTAGCAAGGTGATTGAAACCATAAGAATGAAAGGAATCCAGTAGCCCCTCAGCGTCGCCTGCATTGTTCATGTCTGCTTCCAGAGCGGCGCCGTGGAAACGAAATGCCTTGTCCCATTGTTTTTCGTGGTGAAACCGTTTCATGAGAAATTGGTGATGATCCTTAGTCCGAATGCCGTAAAACCCATCAGGCTCGTCAATGTTACTGTAGATGTCGTACATGATCTGCTCTGCGATTGCAGCATCTTGCACCGACTCGCTTCGGTGTTCAGATGATATTTCCAGGAATAGAAGAGCGGTAGTATATGCTCCGCAAGAGATCGCGTTGCGAGCAAGTAAGAGGAAATCGATGTTAAGCCATTTGTTGTATGCAAGAGCATCTGTTGAATCTGGCGAAATATGTCGTAGATGCAATACAACATCGATTATGGATCGGCGGCACAACTCTGATGCATGATCGGAAGACAGCAGACAATCAAAGTAACAGGACAGAACGGCTGCACAATTATTGTCCTTTGAAGCTTGGAGAAGAGTTTGAACGAGAAACGGTAATGTCTGCTTCGCGAAGTCAGTGTGCGATTGGAGGATAAAACGCAGCTGGGCATAGAAAGGGTTTGATTCTGAAAGAATGTCAGCAAGCAAAATCGTGATCATTGCAATCCACCGAGAAAAATCTCTAGCAGCATCCAGATATTCCTCAGAAGATAAGGCTTCGGATATATTGGGGATTGTCCTTGATTCGAGGCGGAGAAGGAAGCTCTGGAGATAGCAAATCTCAACTTGATACTCTGATGGCCAAGAAGACGAATATTCCATCTGATGATGAGCAACTACGCTCATCAAGGACCGGAGAGTGCGATACGCCGCATGCCGGGGTCCATCGTCATCGCTCTCCAACATATCCAACAAAGCTAGCACAATAACCTTCTCGGGGGATGGGTCATGCTTCTCCTTTTCATCTTTCTGTTGCTTTGATCTCCGAGATGGAGCAGAGATTAACTGTTCACTTCCAAAGCTGCTAATTGACCCTTGGGTCAAGACAAGGAGGCTCGCAAATGCATGTGCATCCTCTTCACGAAGTTGCTCGCTTGGAGGCATGCAGTCTTTCAAGCGCCAAAAATCAGTCTGCGCAAAACGTGATTGATCATAGATTTTGATTTGTGCTTGGTCTCGAAGTCGCCGAACCAAGCGAAATTTATACGGAGATTTATGGCGATCCATGAGGACTTGAGATAAACTCGAGGATGTGATAACACTAAAGAGGTCGGCGAGCTCTGACGAAGGCTCATGGGGCCACGCAGGAATGGCAAATTCGACCTGTTCCTTAAATCCTGCAACTTGGGAGAGTAGCAATGCTTGTGTATCAATCCAGTCAAGCAGTCCACGTCCTGTCTCAGCGAGGGTGATGTCCAGAGTGTCCGTGAAATAATCATGGCATTGGCATGCGATACGAACAAGAATATCAGGAAAGCGCGGATCCTTGATCATCATGCCCCGATAACAGCTGAAAGACCAATCTAGTATGGACTGAGCAGCTCGTATGCAATCTGACTGCTGCAGTAGCGAACATGCCCCACGTATCAGAACATGCAACAGAGTCGAATCAGTGAAGGACTTGTGCCTATAGGCCACCCACAGACAGATTGCATTCACCAGCCTCATCTGTTCATTGACCAGCGGCGATCTCTGCACATCGGCGAACAATTCTTGTATGACATGATAGGTGAGAGCACTATCCTCTGAGACGGCAGCTTCCTCCATGAGCCAGGCTAGGGCTCGTAAGATTGTTCCTGTGCCAAAGATTGGCAGGTTCGGCTCGTGGGTATCAAAGTCATGTACTTTTCGGTACTTCGACAGCTCGCGAAAAACTCGAGCAGAAGCACTATCAGCGGCGAACAGTGCAAGTATGATGCTTCCGTTCTCACTGAAATCCTGATCTGCAAGCGTGCGCAGAGCGGAAACTGCGACCGCATCAACTGTTTCCCGCAGCATTTTCTGCAACGTGACGGGATCTTCCAGATATAAGGTCTGCATGAGACTTGCTTCAAGCCCCTCCGCAGAGGTATCAGTACTATCAAACCAATCGAGGATCTGGTAGCCAACGACGTCTCCGAAGCATTCACGGACACCATCTTCTCGTGATTTCTGAATTACTTTACAGTGATTCTCGAAGGATTTTCGACCATGTGCAATCGCATCGGAAGCCTTTCCCAATGCTAGCACATTCGTAGGGGTGAAGGCTCGGAACGTCTCCCTGGCACACTCTCCACGATCCTTGTATCCTAAAAGATGTGGAGGAACGCGAAGAATATCGTATTTTCCTTGTCGTATGGAATATGCAAGCTGAGAGGCATAAGCCTCAAACAGGGCAGAAAAGCTCTTGAGACCCATGCGTTGCGAAACCTCACTCAGAATCGTCTCTATATGTCTTGTATACACATTCGTGTGGAAGCATGTCTCGAGCAGGTGCCAATATGGGCCGCGCCGCACAGCAGAGCTGACAACCATAATATTCCCAAGCGAAAGCATGCGAGTAAGCATGAATTCAAAACTAGAGGGAGAAGTCAGCATAGCAACGGTGAAAGTTGTTATATCCCGTACTTATCAAGATCCACCGTGTAAAACTCCCTCATAGCGTTGTACAACTCCATCGGGGGCTGTCGTACTTGTCTCGCAACTTCAAACAAGTGAGCGTTGGTGACAGCCGCCCGGAAACGAACCCGTATGTCATCATCAGCATTCATAGAAGGCAGTAAAGTTGTTGGTAGCTGGCTCAATTCTTCCTCATCTGGTCCTTCGTCTGAACCTATCCAGGCCCTTTGATAGGGATCCCGCGCGAGATAACGGTCGAGGAAACGAACAAGGGAGTCACGTATCTTCCAAGACGTAATTTTTTGCTTCTGGAGCTGGGTACAGAACCACTGGCACAACTCCCGAGACTTGTCACCGACCTCAGTCATAGTCACTGCTGTAGATGTCCAAAGAGGTAGTGTCGCGTCTAGAAATGATACAGCTAGCTGCTGTAACTGTTCACTGCGCGAATACGCGTAGAGCTGAAGTAAATTCGCAATCTCGTTCAAGAAGAGATCAAGATTGTTGGGAGTTAAGCTGAGAGTCTGGTTGCGAACATTGTCCAAGAATACAGGACACAGGAGTAGGAACTTCTCCGGATCGGAGTCAGCACAGCTGAGAATAAGCTCAGTTAATTCCTTGTCGCGTGTTGGCTCCCCTGATGTCGATTGCAAGATCGGTGCCACCGACAAAAATGTCACGCATATATCTGCCATACGACGCAATGTGGCAGAATCTTCGTTCTGGCCGACTTCTTGGGATGGTGCAGACGTCCGAATGAGGCCGAAATCATCCTTCTCATCAGCCGCTATGGTGGCGTGAGAGCTATCTGGTTTCCCGACTACAAAGCGAAGGACATCTCTTAGTATTTTCAAGACGTCTCCGAACGTGTCTTGAACCTGAGTGGAATGTAAGATATCAAGTCCAGAGTCATATGTATATACAAAGTCATAAACTCACATCGGTACTCTGCCACAAAGCCTTCAAGTGGTTCATGCGTGACAGTTGTAGCAGGTCATTCTTCCGTTGACCATCAGAAAGCAATGAGCGAAGGGCTTTCGATTTGATGCCTGTTCCTGTGTTGGGGGGCAGCATGGCGATCCAAGGAGAGTCGTCGTATGATACCAAACCAGTCGAAGTAAGAGGTTCCAGGGCAAGTAACACAAGTGTCTTCTCTTCGGCATTCCATCGGGTGTTCATGAGCAGAGGCGCAACTACGCCAATCAATTTGCAAGCAGATTGAACCACTCTTCTGTTGGGTCGAATCCCATTCAATGCCAATACAGACTCGAAGGAAAGCGCAATAACAGCAACATCAATGGAGTTTTTAGCAACTCCGGCCCTAGGAAGCGCCTTGTTTTCTATGAGATCCTGCCATCGTAGTAGCAATGCTTCAAGAGATTTCAAGAAAAATGATGAAACTCTCCTCTCTTTTCCTTGAGGCTGAATAAGATCGGCGTCAGCAGGTATAGACGACATTTTATGAGGAGCACTTCCTGCGGCTTCGCCTGCCCGAGATGATCCATACTCCTTGTTAAGAACCGGGAGTTTAGCGTAAAGAACAAAGTCCTTGATGATCTTAGTCCTCTCCTCCTCTTCAAGAGTGTGGATAATGGGACACTGAGGGAGTAAAATGCGGGAGATTAGGGAAGATCGTTGAGAGCAGGCACAGATCGTTTCCAATAGCAGAAGGACGTCTTTGGGTAAATAGAACTGCATTTCTGCACTGCTGCCCCTTTCGAGGTTCCAGCAATCCACTAACCAGCTCAATACCTTCTCTTCAAGTTGCATGCGGTACAATCTGACGTCTTGATTCGCCACCCTCAAACACAGCGAAAGAAAGCAGCAGACAGAGTCATAGAGACCAACAGGCCCCTGCACATCCAAGTCCTTCGCAATGGTTTCGATCTCGGATAGCACACGATGCGAGGTCAGCGGTGCACGAGCAAATGAGCGCTGAGAGGAGTGCGTGGCCTGGTAGAGCAGCAAGGCGCCAGCTGCGTGGCATGCGCAACGGCTCACCGTAGGCACATTGGTGCGACGGATAGCATGGGTCCATATTGGATCCCATGTTGAAGCGTCTCGAGGTGAATGGAAGGTGGTTTGGGAAGTCGGAGAAGAAGCTCGGACAGAGCTGAAAGATATAAGTCGAGTACAATCCGCGGACGCTATCGCGGCATAACACAAGAAGGTCCAACTTTGGATTCCTCCTTGTCCGTCATCATAGGTCAACAGCTGCATCAACGTATTCATCACCTCTGATTGCATTGTATCGTGTAATACACTCCAATGCCTATCAATGAAGAACAAAAGTATTTGTAGGTGATAGATGCGCAAGACAGGAGAGACCTGAGCACGAATGGACCGGAGAAGTGATGATACTGGATTTTCGATGCGCAAGCGTTTGCCTGCTCCTTGAGTTGGTTGG
The DNA here is from genome assembly GCA_003987895.1 of Neonothopanus nambi. Classification (NCBI taxonomy): domain Eukaryota; kingdom Fungi; phylum Basidiomycota; class Agaricomycetes; order Agaricales; family Omphalotaceae; genus Neonothopanus; species Neonothopanus nambi. The sequence goes on along the minus strand of RCHF01000363.1, from coordinate 77,310 downwards.
GATGGAGTCGAGCGAGAATGAATAGACTCAGAATACTCGAACAGCTATATGTGCATACATGAGAATCAATCACATCATTTGAGCTATAAGACAAACCTTCTCTGCACAGTCAGCCTGTAGTTCGAGAATGGCCCATGTTAGGGCTTGACCAGGATCAAAACCTGGACCGGCTCTGAATGAGTTCGCAGTACAGGCTCTTGCTCTTCCTCGGTCCTCCGTTTCCCACCCAAAATCGTTGGAGATAAATTCCAATCTGATAGCATCCATGGACAGTCCATCGACACCCCACTTGTTCTCGGCTTCTCCGTTCAAAAGATCCCAAAGTCTCCAGAGGTTTGTAGACCAGATTGAAGCGCTCGATCCAAGAGAATCAGGATCGATGGTAAGAAAGGGAAACAAGATACGAAGTACAGACACAAGTGTCTCTTTCAAGCTTTTGTTCTTCGTTCCCCAAAGACTTAACAATCGATCCCAACTGCTGCGAGCGAACTTCACGACGTCATTTTTCCGGTTCAATGACAGATTCTTGAGAACCGATAATGTGATCTGGAGGAGCTCGGGATGAAGAGATGAATCGGATGGGTAGATTTCGAAGAAGTTCTGCAGACGCTGCAATATAGCAGAAGCATGGTGGTCTTTAAGAAGTGGGCCGGAGTAAGACCGCAGTAAGACCGTAAGAAGAGAAGCAAATGCTCTTTGCTCCGGCGTCACAGCTATATGAGAACTGACATGTCTCGCTGAGGAAGCGCGAGTTTGGGTGTACTGTGGCGTAGCGCTGGCCTCTCTCCGGCGACGCTTGCTGCCAGTGGGAGCATTCATATCATCTTCATCTTCGTCATACGTGAGAGTATCTTCCACATATAGCTCGGAATTGTCTGTAGCCGCTGGACTGGCAGGTACAGATGAATTGTCGTCGTCGGCAAAGGTGTACTTCAACGGCTTGTCCAGAATGACATTGAAAGAGACCTCCACCATTCTGACCCACGTATCTTCACCCAAATGCTCCAGATGAGGAGTAAACGACACAAGGACCCTCAACGCATTAACATAATCCAATACGACCGGAGTCAATAATTGACCTCTAAATGTGATAGTAGGAAGTAAATGATCGTAGACGCACGTTACTACCCGCTTGTTCATCAAATGATTCGTGCGCTCTACGAGCCAGCGAACGACGCCAGCGGCAAACGAGAGCCTCTTCTCCGCAGCCCCAGCACCTTTCTTGGCTGAAAAAACGGCGGTTCTCTCGGTGCGTATACACTCGAAAAGACTTTGAAAGATGGGCATCCAGGCAAGTGGGTAAGCTTCGTGCTTGTCATTCAGATGAAACTTTGAGACCATTCGGTCTGAGGAGAAAAGATCTTTAAGTGTAGTAAGACCTTCCTGGCGATCTTTGATCTTGCTGCTCTTCACAAGATCCAGGATGCTCCTGACATTGTTGTGAACATTACTGGTCGACATTATAGAGGAATAGAGGAGGAGAGACCGAGATCCCAAGGAGTTACAACATAAAGATGAAGTGGCTGATAGAACACTTAAATGTGGGTCCGAACTTTTTTCGCGTGAATGAGCGCGTTATTTCGGTGTATTTGGATCGCAGGCTGTCGGAGAATGAATCCTGCGTATAAATTGGTCAGTTCTGAAATAAATTTTTTTCTCTCGTTCCACGATGTTCCTCCTTATATATGCATGAAGTCTTGGCCCTTATTTATCTATTCTCTTGCGTGATACACGTTCCTTTCTATATGTTGAACTCCTGGCCACTTTCTGCCCGAGCAGTGCCATAATGCTTCTACAACTGCTTGGTTCTGGTGATGTGCCTAAAGCAATGGACTCCAACCGCCTAATCAACGGGATGGATGGTCGACTTCTAGATACGCGGTCTCCTGTTTAGGTGGAAGCCTCACTTTCTGTAGTTGTCCCAAATACATACCCTTTGAACTCTTACATTATGTGTGATAAGCTCAGGACTGAACGAGTTTTGCTACCAGTCGTGAACATTTGTGAAGTTTCGTCTCAGGACCTCAAAACACTGCACTGGTCATTTGTAGACCGGTGACCGATCCCTCTGAGAGGTTTGACTTGTTAAAATCTCTTACAACGCTTGGTCACCAGGTTAGGTCATTTGTACGATGTATACGATCTATCATATACATATGCGCCCGAATTGGTCGTTCGTTGGATCAAAAATCCCAGAAAGCTGAGCGAGATCTAATGGGCGTACATAGATGCTCTGACGCTGTTCCGTTACTAACCACGAACGCGAATGCATTAAAAATGTACAAGTACAGCACTGGTGGTGCATCTAAGAACTCTTCGTCCGTCGTTCAAGATGTGGACACCGCGCAAAGGCATGGAACCGCAATCAGAACAGATCCTACAAATCTATAGATGGGAAGAGACACTAGGTGTCCCTTTATCAGGTGGTGACACTACTACCTGTTCATTTGGCTTCAATATCTTCGCAATGTTTTGCGCGAGGGATGACGGCGCAGCGCCTGTCGCGAGCTTTAGGAACCACTCTTTGCCCATGTAGTTCCTGATTCTGCTCAAAAAGTGCGTTAGTACATTGCACTGTGTTATGAGGGGACAAAGCACACACCCGTCCGGCAACATCACAACAACGTTCAGACCTGCCGTCTGCGAAACCTCCCTGCCCTTTGGCGTTTCTCTCAGCCACTTCAAGGCTCCAGACAAAGCACTTCCGCTGCTTCCTCCAACCAGCAGTCCTTCACTTCGCATTAGAACTTGAACAGCAGCGAAAGCCTCTGTATCATCAGTCTTAATCCACGTATCGACATTGGTCGGATCCCGGGACAAAACATCTGGTATGAAGTCGTAGCCAATTCCTTCCACAACGTATTGTGCACCCTGATGGGCGTTATTTAAAGAGTCAGGATAGGCTAGTATACTGCCCTCCTGTATTAGGACAACGTGAGATCAAATCAAGCCAGTAGTACGAGAAACTTACAGGATCAACGCCGACAATGATGCACTGATCGTTATGCGTCTTCTTGACTGCCCTGGAAATACCAGTGATTGTCCCTCCGGTGCCAGCACCTGCCACGACAACATCAACCTTCTGTGATGATGGTCGCACGGGGGACGATGGTGTTGACACAACGGCTTCAATGATTTCGGGGCCGGTGGTCAGCTCGTGAGCGAGAGGATTGTTGACCTTACAACATATGGGCTGTCAAAACATCACAGAAATAGGAAAAGCTTGAGCTTAGCATACGTTCTTATACTGGTCCAATATGATACCATAGGGTATTTCACGCTGCAATTTCTGTGCAACCCCTAGCGATCGTTAAGGAATTCAGCCACGAGAGTTCCAATCAGTTGAAGTAGACTCTACCTATATGACTCTCTGGAGAATCCCATGCTGCTTCGGTAGGAGTGCGAACGACTTCAGCTCCCAGTGCGCGAAGCGCAGCTTCTTTCTCCTACGACATGTAAGCTCATGCGAGAGAACCAGGTAGGCGATAGACGCACAAGGGACATTTTGTTAGGGAGGGTGATGATCACCGAATAACCCTTATCTGTAGTATTCAGTATGCGTTCACACCGCATCGTCATCACTAGTTACCTTTATGGCGCAAGCCATAGCGAGTCCAATGCCTGTACAGGTAACATCGTAGTGATGAACGCGTCAGCATCAACACACAGAGATAAGAGACTTACCCGTATTGCCTGAGGTAGGTTCTATAACGACGCTCTTCCCGGGAACAAGCTTGCCCTCCTTCTCAGCAGCCTCCACCATTGCTTTCGCAATACGGTCTTTCACAGATCCTCCGACAGACATGTATTCAACCTTTCCTACTGTTTCAGAGAATCAAATTTCCGGATCTTGAGCAACGGGAAGTATCTCTTACATAGGTTACATTTCAATCCATAACGGTTTGCAATCCTGTCGAGACGAATGAGAGGTGTATGGCCAACGGCATCTAAAGCAGTATCGAGGATATGCGACATTGAGGTGCGGAAGTGATTGTTGCAATTGAAGGATGGTATTGCCTCATCGCACGCCTGGCCCCTAAATAGTCTTCGGTGACGGTAGGCCGGAACTTGTCCCGTTTAGGTCTCCGAGGCCGGGTCATTCGCGATATTTTCTGCTCGTTAAACTCGCCTTCATCCGAAGTTGTCGTAGATCCAAGGCCGTCGTATCCGTCGAGGGGGTTTGAGGCAACGAGTCGTTGTGTGAGTCCAGACAAATTGATTACTTGCGTTTACCAATGTTCTATTGCTAAGAAAGCCACCTTGGCGTGCACCAAGCCTCTTTTGGCTTCAAAGGCTTAAGCTTAAGCCTCGAGATGAAACTTTTCAGGTTATGTATGTCGTATTATTTCAACGCTATTCGTGTTTGATAATGATCTTTTAATTTAATTTCCAGGCGTGTCAATGAGTCATACTAGCTCATACTAGGCGATGCAAGCTAGTTGGCTCCAGATCTCCTACTATCATTCTTCTTCGACAATCTAAAAATGGCAGAGTTTTCAGCCTCAGGTCAGTATGTTTAACGACATATGTTGCGACCGGCTTTGACAAATACACTTTTAGCTGAGTCTCTAAATACACAAAGACATCGTCAACGACAGCAATCTCTGGAGAGAGAGATTACGAGTCTAAGACAAGACCTCGTATCTGATGCACAAAATGGTGTTGAGGATTTCATGACACTGAATTATTTGGGGAGACGTTTGTTATCTATGTGCGAAATTACTGGATCCAGCGACGCTCTCGACGAAGCTATCTCGTTACACGAGAAGGCGATTAGCCTAGTCCCCCTCGATCATCCTTTTCGCTTTGCATTTCTGGGTGACTTAGGCCATTGTTTTGGCTTTCGTTATTGCGAATTTGGGCACTCAGAGGCCGACGCCGAGTCAGCTATAGCGATTCTTCGTCAGTCGATATCTATTGCGGGTGACTCTCCACACCCTCGTGACCGCGCGTTACGCGCCGAGACCTTTGCTTCCCTTGCTCATGTTCTCAGAATTCGTTTCGACACCTCACAGTCTAGGGAGGATCTAGATGAAATGATTGCGTTGTTCACCCAAGCTTCCGAGTGCACCAGCCCTGACAATCCGGATTATGCGCTTTACTTGACTGACATAGCTGACGGACTTCGCGACCGGTATCAATATTTTCATGGTCAGCTCGACGATTTGCAAGAAGCAATTAGTATACTCGAAAAAGCGATGGTTCACATAGAGGAAAAATCGAAAAATCGCGGTCGGTCTCTTCGCATCTTAGGCGATTTGCTTTGCCACCGGTTTCGCCGCTATGGATCCCGTGAGGATCTTGACAGTGCGATCAGTCTACTGGAAAAAGCTGTTGAAGTCACCCCCGAGCATCATCCTGGTCGATCTTACTGTCTGCACTTTCTTGGAGATACTCTCCTAGTCCGAAGTGAATTCTTCGGTGAAGATCGTGACTTGACGGAAGCCATTCACAAACTGGAGGAATCGCTGGAACTCAGGACTGTTGGTCACCCTGCACGCTGCGTTTCTCTTGACAGTCTGGGGAGGGCCTATCAAGAAAAGTATGAGTATGCTCGTACCGATGCTGATTTAGATCAAGCAATATATTTTCTTCGAGAAGCTTTGGGCTGTCTCCCAGCAGGCGGGGCTTACCGTGCCGCTGTTTTGAACAATCTTGCGCGCGCACTCTTGTACCGATCTACAGATAATTTGGCACATCTTCAGGACATCAATGATGCCGTTGCAATGCATCGCGAAGCTGCAGCCATCTACTTGGAGCTGGGCGACCAGTATATGTATACTGAGGCCAAATTCAAGATAGCGCGCGCGCTAACCTATCGCTATCGCGAGCTTTCATCGGAACACGGTCTAGAAGACTTGGATGAAGCCATAGATTTATATACTCAGTTTCTGCAAGAATCTGAACCCAATCGGCAGATGACATCGACCGTGTACGGCCCTCTTGGGAGAGCCTTGTATGTCCGTTTTTGTGATAATCATTCCCGGCGACTCGATGACCTCAACAAGGCTATGGACATGCTTCGTCTGTCACTTGATACACAACCAGCAGTTACACCAGGACTCCATAATTTCGAGATAGCTTTGGCCAAAGCGCTGCACGATTTTTCTCATGAAACCGTGGGCTGTCATGACAATTATCTCGAAGCATTGAACCGAATCCTATCCATTATAGCATCTCTTCCCCAAGGTTCGCCTGTCCGAATGGAATCTGAGTTTCTACTTAGCCATTTCTATGTATGTGACATGGCAGAAACGCAGTTTCTGAATGCTATGGAAATAATGGGCGCAGCCCTCGATGACAGCACTGCCTTTCCTCGCGAACTGATCAAGTTCAGCAAACCTGCATATCTCAAGGCAGAAAAGGCACTCACATATGTGGAAGATTCGTCGGAGAAGCGACTTGGACTAGCTAGAAATTACGAGCGTGCTGTCCGTCTCCTGCCCAAAATTGCCACTCTGGACCTCGATATTGGAGCACGACTAACCTCTCTTAAAGCAGGCGAAGGCCTCGCACTTGCAGGCGCGTTCCATTTTACGGAGCTGGGACTCATAGATACTGCAGTCGAGATTTTAGAAACAGGACGCGGTGTATTCTGGAGCCAAGCCCTACGCTTACGCTCTCAATTCGATGATCTCGATGTCGTGGCACCGGATTTGGCATCCACGTTGCGTCGTATATCAAAGGATTTAAATGAGGGTAGAAACTCAGGTCTTGCGGATATTCTCTCCATTGAACGCGAAGCTGCTCGTCGTCGTGACCTCGGAAAGGAATTCGAATCCGTGCTCGGCCGCATCAGATCGAATTTGCCAGGTTTTGACCGTTTCTTACTGGGTGATTCGTTTCAATCTTTACGGGGGATTGCATCGGCTGGGCCCGTGGTACTCATTCTGCCACCAGGTCAAATACTCGAAGACTTCGGGTACTGTCGTGCTATAATACTCAAGGACGAGAACAGCAAGCCTGAGGAAATACCGTTCCTGTCTTTAAGTCAATCTATCGTGCAAAGTATGTGCACAGCTTGCTCTACTCAGGCTGGGAGACGTTCAAGGATTACGAACGGCAGAAATGCTGCATTTACTATTGAGGCAGAGGTTGCGCGTCTGGATTTGAATGACATGGACGAAGACGACGACGATGAATCCGGCATGCTACAACTTTTGAGCCAGTTATGGCATGACGTCGTTCAGCCAGTATTCAGAAAGCTGGCTTTGAAGGTACATCTTATCGTGTCTTCATCGTAGAACACCTGATACTTAAAATAGGTTTGCAGAAAGCCAGTGGACGAGCCCGTCCCCGATTATGGTGGTGCCCGATGGGAGGATTTGCATTCTTACCTCTTCATGCTGCAGGGCTATACACACCACAAGGTCATGCAGAAGATTGTTGTTCAGATTATGTTGTATCATCATATGTTCCCACTCTCAATGCTCTTCGCAATGCCCGTGCGCGACGGTTCGAGCCGGCGCAAACCGAGACAGACTCTGCTAAGGTCTTCTTGACCGCCATTCCTGTGGCACAGGGCTTCTATCCACTAATGTCAGTTGTAAAGGAGATGGAGGAAGTGAAGAAATGCATCCCAGAACAAGAGCAACATTTACTGCCACTTCCAGGCGGAGGAACAGGAATAAAGATGGAAACAGCGATAGATTTACTTCCTCAAGCCACCGTTTTGCATTTTTGCTGCCACGGCGTGCAGGATCCGAATGATCCGTTGCAGAGCGGTTTCGTTTTTCCGGACGGGCTGTTGACTATTTCAAAGCTCATGGACTTGAAGATGTCGCGTGCCCAGTTTGCATTCCTCAGCGCATGCGAGACTGCTATGGGTGACAAAACACGACCGGATCAGACCATACACATTGCTGCTGCAATGCTTCATGTCGGTCTGAGCAGCGTAGTGGGAACGATGTGGTAAGTTGCATGCATTGGCCGATATTAGTATTGGAATTAACTTTCGCGAGCCAGGTCCATGGGAGATGTAGATGGTCCTCAGATCGCGCCAGAAGTATACAAGGGCATAATTTCACTACCTGACCACAAAGGCCGCTGGGCCCTTGATTTAGATTCGGTCCCGTATGCTTTAGATTCTGCGATTCAAGAATTGAGGCAGAGAGTAAGCCCGGCGCGGTGGGCAACGTATATCCACGTAGGAGCTTAAATGCTCCGTTCACGCCAGCGGTTTCCAGTCAGATACTATACATATTTACAATGTAGCTTGCGAAGTGGTCAATGTATCCCAAAATCTATTTGATCTATTTTGTCTCGGCCAAAGGCGACTATATAGTTTTTCGTGAATTGCTGATCATCGCACAATGCGAGCTGAAGGAATTCGGCCCTGGAGTGAAACAGATATCCAAAGTGTTAGGAATCTGCACGTTCCTCTTACCAGCGTAGAGATAGCCTAGCGCTCGAATGGGTATAGTATAGTGTTAACATTGTGCACTCTCACACACGTGAGGAGGTTTGCTGTCACAAATGCCTTCATGTTATAGTACTCATACACAGGGACTCGGTAAACACTGCGTAGGCGATAAAAGCTAGGGAGTACTTTGAATTGGAGACAAGTTGAATAGCTAGAGACTCAACTGTATAGTTAATCATAATCCATGCCTGATACGTGCTTCTCTTTAATTTCATTGCGCGCGGGGCTTAAGCATGTCCGTATAAAGAGGCCATGGTTTACCCATCCATGTCATGAGCTCCGTATGATCTTTGAACGCATCACCTGTGTTGGGATGAATGAGAACCCTAGAGTAAGAAAAATGGACCGGTATCAATAGCAGATAAAGAGAAAGATGTAGCATACTTACGAGCATGGCCCCCGGTTTACTGCAAGCCAGGAGAACAGTGTCCCGGTCTGGTGAGGATTGAAGGTATTGACTTCAAACATGGCTGCAGGATGTGGACCGACGGGTTTTTCCCAGAAGCGATATATCCGAAGCTAAAGGTCAAGTCCAAGTCATGAGCGAGAACCTTATTCAACACGCGAAGAGAATCCGCACCTCTGGAAACTCCCTCCGTATCCTTTCATGGAGCTGCCTAGCAAATTCCATTTGGTCCGGCAGAGCTTGCATGTAGTAAACTGGAATGCAACGTGCCTATTGAGCAACTTTCTAAGACACGACATTTCAGTACTCACTATGGAAATCAAACCCATTATTCTCCTTATCAAGCGGGTCGACGAATTCTTCGTACGCCTTGCTGAGCTTAGACTCCTGTCCCGGGGCAAGATTCACCAAACTCTTGCCATCGGCACTTATTTCGGTAGGAAGAGGGGGAGCGTTTTCATATCCGGCTAGAGGAGAAGGCCAAGGAAGAGCCATCGTTTTCGTCGTCGTCGTCGAGACAGTGAAATGAGAGCGAAAGCTGGATGTGAGATGATCTCGACGATGGCCAAAAGCCAGTACTTTATACAGAATTCATGGATTCAGAACGGAATAGATGAGCCTGGTTTACTCATCGCGCCACAGACTGACAAAGATTAGAGCGTCTTGAGAGTGATGACGAGAGACATAAATGTCATCAATTTGTCTTTTCGACGAGGTAAGCCGGAGTCTCGAGGTTCTGGGTCTAGACTCTTTGGATTGGAAATCCGAAGCGCCGAAGCCTTGACTTCAAACATACTCTACCATGGCCAGAGGCATGTAAAGGCTTGTGAGTATAGTTATTAGGTATGTATGTCTATATAGTACTTCTTTGTAAACTTCGAGATATGTTTCAAGCTCATCACTACATCTGTTCTTTCCCGCAGGTAACCCGCAGCTCTGCGGGAGTATGAGAATCAAATGAGAATTTCGGAAAAGCTCACTGCTTCCAATCGCGAGAGCAAGAATTTAAATTGAAAACGATTTAGAAAGAGCTTGAATAGGCTTGAATTTATGTATGTACTACAGCCGATGACCGGTTGACCACGAGAATAGAACTAACCAATAGAAATTGCTTCCCTCTGTGGATTTCTCCAATTGAAAATCTCTTCATGAGCATTTACTCAGAGTCATTAGGGTTCAAACTGCCCGGCGCCCATGATCATAAGGTAAAGTTCAGCACTTGTTAATATTGGTGACGATGAGTCGGAGCGTCAGTGTCCTCTGCGACTGCGCAAGAACTCAATTTACCTGCCATATTTCGACGCTGTAGTGTGAACCTCAGAAGCATGCCCTTGTGTTGGTTCCCCTTCTCATTCCTTGTCAGAATGTGCTATGTATATAGTACCGTTACGCCGACGCTACCTACTGATGATCATGGAGATAGTTTAGAAATTAGGATTCAAATTCATAGTTATAGGTAGTCATGCATATTCAACGTAGCGATATATCGTATCCTAAGTATTACATCCATCACAGTGATATCAACCGTGAAATCATATCTACATACTTATTATTCACATTGGCTACATCCATGATCCAGTATGTACTTACCTGAGTCTGCGCTTCAAAGTAAAGTGATGATCAGCTTGATATGAAGATGGATCTGAAGTTCTCAATCAACGAATATCATTCCAAGTCCATCTGCATCCTCCATGGTCATCACCATGATACTGAAGCGAATGTACGCTGTGATTGATGCGACGTATTCCTTCGGTGGAGCAACAATACAAGGTTTAGGAGGTCCCATAGGTATGTCATGACTTAGTGGCAAAGTCTGACTTTGACATTGGCATTGGCATGGCAGAGTAGCAAGCGGCCAGCAGGGTGTTGCGTTACCTACCATACAGTCATTCCACGATCCACGCGGTTCGATATATGCGGTCGCAATACGGATAAAATAAATCTGAAGAGTAGAGAGCTATTCAGCGCCTCAGACAAGTGAAAGACAGTATATACATACTGCAAGTACGCTAGTCCGATGACAAGCAGTTGATAAGGGCAAGTCGAAGTCCGCCGAAATCCGAGCGGATCTCAGCCGATTTGATGACCGAGTCCCGACAGGTCCTGACTCAAAACGGATCAGAAGGTCTCTAGAGTCTGCAGTAGAGATATGTATGTAGTCGAGTCTGATGTATCCAACAGCCTTTAAACAACCTTCAGAAACCCAGAAACTCGGGTGAGAAGGGGATTAGAACTTTAAAGTTCAGAAGCACGTTTGATAGTCGTGATTCGCTAGTATCGACAGCTGTAAGCGTCAAGAACGGTACCTTTGAAATTTTGAATAACTGGAAGACTGAAGATAGACACGGTAGCCACTAGGTGAGTAAGGTAACGGAAGCTTCGTAAGTATTACTTATGAGAACTGGAAATACGGATACATACTTACGCAGGCCTATGGGAACTTGCCCAATACAGAATTCCGAGGGAAACGAAAAGAGGCCATGGGGTAAGCAGTCCTTAGCCGTATGGTGTGGATCAGCAGTAGCATGGCGACCGAAGGCAACCGAGACAGCCGAACTTAGATAAGGCTGTACAGATGCAAGCCAACTTTTGTTGGTGGGCTGTAGATACATATCCAACGGGATCGAAATATGTAGGGACAACAAGGCCTTTTCGAATTGACGACTCGCTGACATTGTCCAATGTCGGGTAGTATTGCGATCTTTGCTACATATCTTCTTTGTTGCTTCAAGTGTTGGCATATTTAGTCTGGCCGACCAGATTGACGACAGGCCTGGAGATATCAGTGCTACTCTCGGTGGCAAGCGCCGAGACTAGTGCCTACGCCACCGACGAAACGGCTGTGGAATCAGAATAAGTATATTATGCAAGATCCCGTAGAATGAGATGCTCCTACGTTGACGTCTGTTGACGTTCACAGGTTATACAGCCCCCAGGTCCCATGGCCGCTAACATCAGATTTGAATGGATCAGACATCCTTGCATGGAATGGAATAAGTACATAACGAGGAACCTGCTGATATGGCTTCTTAGAATTCGAGAGCGGGCTCATCAAATGTTATTGATGGGGGATATGACGGGTACGGTGTTGAGATTCACGAGCATCGTCCAGTTCCTGCTGTGGTGGGTCAGTGGGGCGGCCAGTGTGAAAAATTGAAAGGACGACATCGAGAGAGCAAGAAAAAGGACCAACTTGAACCAGTGGTTGCCTATACGACTCGGACAATATTTACTTGGTATAGAAACCTGGGATGTGTAAGTTGGGGGCGTGTTGTATAGCAAGCGAGGCGTGAGAGATTGCAACAAAAGGGGAATAGAAAGAAATTACAGACCATAGAGGGGAAATATTGGCAACTGAGGACGACGCAGATGGCAGCTAATTAGGTTCCCCAACAGAAACTCGAGGCAGCAGACGATACGAAAGGACGAAGAAAAAGCCAAGGAGAGAAAAAAGCAGGAAATGTCGAATTGGTATTCTAAAAATCGACAGGCTGATCCCAACTTGCATCAGCTCAACTTGGACAATTCTTTCCAAAACCCCCGTCTCGCACCAGTACCTCCGGGTTCCTCAAAGGCCAGTGTCAGGTCTTTTCACTCCATCTTCCGTTCAAACAAGATCAACAAGCCTCCAAGCCTTTTTTCCGCTTTTTCTACCGACAGTAAACTTTCTGCTGCAGATTCTGTCGCTTCCCATCCATACGCCGTAATGCAGCACCCACCAATACCAGTCGTCTCCAATGCAGACAACGTTGAGGATGAGGAGGATTGCCCAGTCTGTCTCGAGCCCCTTAGCTTCAGCTTCAGACTCCCAGGCGAAAAGCCTCATATTGTACCGGAATGTGGACATGCTCTTCATGAGGTCGGCTTTTTTTCCATCCATCCATCCATCTCTTACACCTCTCTAGGCTTGTTTTACTGCAGTTTACGGACCGCCACCGAATCAGGCCAAGTCCACAGTGCCCAGAAAGTCCAATCTCGGCGTGTGCGGAGTATGTAGGCGGCCGATGAAAGTCGGAGACGGAGACGGGGGCAAGTCAAACAGTAAGTCTCGCATCTCTCCTGTATGCAACATACTTACTTTGCTGCATAGAACTTGCTGCTCTTACTGGTGTCGGCGATCCAAATGCTCCGAACCTCTATCCAGGACGGGAAACCCCTGCGGGTCGTTGGCGACCACCGGCTCACAAGCCGTATGATCCAAACGAAGATGACCCCCTCGATCATACGGGCTCTGTTAAATCGAACCCAAGCAACGAGCACTCTCATTACATCGTCGCACCTTCCATCCAAGTTCGCCCCGAGTTCTCTTCCCTCACGCGTACGCACGATGTAAACCAGCCCCTAACATGTATCGTTGTCATCGAACTTCCTGGGAAACGCGCCAATGGTCCCGTTCCCGGCCCTGTTCCCCAAGAGTATTCCCGTCGAGATGCTACCAATCATTCCCGACACGAGATGAGTCATTCTGGTCGCTCATCGCCACAGCCTCGACGTCGACAACCGACAGAAGTGTACCAAGCTCAGGACACTCAGCAACAGGATAGTCATTATTCTTCTTCAGGTCATGAAGTTGAATCTTCAGTCATCATCAACGAAGAAGATTCGCCGTTCAATGCCATCACCGAGGACTTGAGGAACCGCATCATTGATTGGAAGGGACACCCTCTTTCTGATCTTGGCCCTTTGCAGATGTACGATCTACTCTCTGTGCGCAGAGATTCTCTCGTACGAGAGTTCTACGTATACCTCTTCAAAGAAGCTCTGATCTGCGTCGTCGAAGAGAAGAAGCGTTCCTTAGGTCGGCTTTTATCTAATGCCTCTGGGCTTACAGATACTGGATCCACCATATCGTCTTCTACTCAGAGCAAAGGTGTTTTACGCCTCAAAGGTAGAATTTACGTACGACACATCAAACAAGTGACTGCCTCCAGTGCTGCAGGAGAGATGTCCCTAACCATCGACATGGAGGACGAGCTTGCATCTTTCATTCTCATATACAAAGACCGCTCTTCTCTGGAAGCGTGGAAGAACACTATCCAGACTCTCGTAAACATGTTCCAGGCTCAGAATCCCGCCTTCCAGCAGCAACAAGCCCAACAGGCACAGCAAGCCGAGATGCGCACTCTCGATATGGAGGAATTTGGTGGCAGTTCAAAGGCGATGAGGATGTTGAGCGGAAGTACCGCTACGACGGTTAGTACTACGGACAGTCTATTAATGAACGGCTCCTCACGATCGACAATGTCGTCATCTACGTCGCATGGCTCTATTCATGGCCAGCAGTCATCCCAGCGGCCACAGCTACAACATAAGCTGAGCACGCTTGGGGAAGACGATGAGCTGAGCGCGTATGACTCCCCAACGGGGTTGGTGACTCCGTACACTTCTGCAGGACCCTCCAACTCCCTCACACCCCTTCCTCATCCTTCCATGGATCTAATCCTCGTCATCTCGACTCCACCACCTACAGCAGTTCCTAGCACAGCTCAGCTCAAGGTTCGTGTGATCAAAGCTACTTTGGACTTCATCGTTGCGTCCCTAGGGCCTAAAGATCGCCTTAGCATCGTAACATTTGAGGTTGGTGCTGGTGGACGGGTGCGCAAGACCCCCTTCCTCAGTGTTTCAAAGGCACAAAGTAAGTCGAGGTTGGAGAAATTCATCGATGAGTTGGGTGCGCGGCCATCAAGTGATCCGGATGGGATGGGTATTGGGATGGGCCCTGGGAGTGGTCAAGATGAGTTCGCGGTGAGGGTTAGCAAGGACGAGAAGACCGACGTCGTTACTGCGGTTAATCACGGTAGGATTTCCTCAAGGCTTTCGGTAAGATACGATACTTACAGGTATCGATTTTAATTAGGTTTGGATGTTGTATTACAACGCAAGGCCCGTAATTCCGTCTCAGGCATGATCCTTGTCTCAGATGCCTCAGACAGCACTCGTCGGGCGCAGATGGACCTTGTACTTGCCCGTGCAGAAGCCGCTAATGTGCCGATTCACTCCTTCGGCTATGGCCGCTCGCATGACCCGGCCTCTTTATGGCTCATGTCCAATCATACTTCTGGCACCTACACCTTCGTCAAGGATTGGTATGACCTTCGCGACAGTGTTGCCGGCTGTGTTGGCGGAATGATGTCTATCGGTTTACTGAATATGAAGTTACATATGAAGATTGTCGACGGCAACAGATTCAGAATACGAAAAGTTTCTGGTGGTCCATCGAGCATCCTTGCTAGTGATGGACAGAACGTGGATGTAGACGTCGGAGAGTTGAGATACGGAGAGCGGAAAGAGATGCTAATTGAACTGGAGCTTGATAACTCAGACGTGCAACAACGGATGGCGAGGGCTCAAGGCGGCGGTCGCGGGAACGGACGCATGATGAATGCGACAGACCAGTTCGTGCAGAGCTTGGGTTTGGACGCGCTAGCTATCGATGACGGGTCAGACTTTGCAGACGGGATGATGGATCGGATGATCGATGAAGTTCCCGTAGTCGAAGTCGATGGATCGTTCTTTGACCCCGCGGCAGCAAAGAATGTCACGCGTCTAGCCCACCCTGTTCTTCTCACTGTGACTTTGCTACCGCCTTCAGGCAATACCCCGCGACCTCCGGCGACGGTCTCTGACCCTGTTATTGTCCGTCGCAGGATGGAACTGCTTGCATCAGATATGATTACTCGTGCGCTCGTATTGGTGTCTCGGAGGAATTTCCCACAAGCACAAAAAATTCTGAGCGAGACTAAGAGGATCCTGCATACTGTGTTGCAGACCATCTCACGCTCACTACCGCCGCCTAATAGCAATGGTGGTACAGTAAGGAATCGCAAGGAGATCCTAACCCTAGGGGCAGTTAGGGCCATGCAAGCAATACTGCAAGATTTACAGATCCTAAGCGAGGCACTCGATGATAACGTGGAGCTGTTCGCACACGATCAAAGAAATTTTGGTGCTCAGCAGGTGAGTGTTTATGGTAATACTGAGGAGGCATTTTGTTGACTGATCTTTTGTGTCTCCTTAGGCTATGATTCTTAGGGATCAGAAGAGCTGGACTGGCCGAAGCGCAACGGAACGCTTGTTCTGGACCACAGACAACTCTATTGAACTAGTTTCACGCAGTACAGATTGGGTGGCTAGGGAGTAGAGTAGTAGACTTTCTCTTATCTCTTGCTTGCTCATTTATTCATCTTAGCCTTCTCAAATTGGCTTCCTCACTACTCTTCTCTGTATCTCTGCCTTTCCTTTACGCCTGCATGAGTTGATTGTCACGTTCATTTCGCTTTGGTCCCCGTTGTAAATATGTACCTCTTCCACGCTCGTTTTTTTTTCTGGATCTCTACCATCGCCTCTCATTTACCCATCTTGCCTCGTGTGTTTCTGCCTCTGTTCCTTCCCTCTGTATCTCCCTACCGGTCTCTTCTCTTTATTGCTTTTGTGAATTTACTTATCTCGTTTTCTTCTCCCAGTTAGGCGCTTGCACATTCTATGCGCGTCTTTGTCTACCCTATGATCATGGTACTCTCCTTATTTTTCTATCCCATTCTCCGGCTCTTTCTCTTTCTGTCTCTGTGTATACCATGACTCACACCTATTGATGTTTCATCTGTTAATAGTGGTTAATCAATCCTTGATGGTTCAATTCTCGCCGCTCGCGTTTGATGTCAACGATCTGTTTGAGCGGTAACCGTATGTACTTTCCATCATCAACATTCGGGAAACGGTCTCGGGTCTCTGTTGAATACTGATTCGTCGCCTGAACTGCGCCGAACACAGCACGGACTGCCACCTTGGAAGCTCATACTCAGAACCCTTGGGGTTGCCTGTAAACCGCACGGTGGGAGGTGGCCCCTGTTACTGACAGACATTTTGTACTAAAGGTAGTTAACTCAAAGATTGGGGGAACACGCATTAGACATACTCTTCCGGTTCGCATTGTGCAGGCATTGTGTAGGCTTAAGCCATGGGTTCAGAAAACTGAGCGACGATTTGGAAAATCCAGAAAAAATGCGTGCACAGAGGAAACAGTCACGTCAGAACAGGCGTCTTTCTCACTATACAACGTCGTGATCGTACTCGTCAATTCTTTCAAACGTGTAGTAGTACTCAGCCTCAGCGAGGCCAGGAGGCCGAGAGTCAGTTGCCATATTGAGCTATGAATGTCACGTGGTACTGAGATGATGAAACATTATGTAAGCGTCGCGTGGCAGATCTGAAGACTGCGGGAAACGGCAGGTTGAATTCACCAACTTCGAACTCATCATCTTCCACCTCATTCTCCGCCATGGCGGGCATTGCTGGGCCTAGCAAGCTAAGACAGAGAGTACCGGTATCTGGAAAGCAAAATTACGAATATGACCGTCTTCAAGAGGAGGACCACGCTGACGACGTGTACTACCAGAACCCAGTAAGGCTCTTTGTCCGTGCTACGTACCTTGTCCATTAAATGTATGTTCAGAATAACCGTCATCCTATCGAGAAACTGCTTGAGACAGACAAAGCTAGCACCATTGTAGTCGCTGTGCTGACTGCTCTGGCTTTTGCCTTACGATTCTACAAGATCAACCAACCCGACCAAGTTGTGTGCGTGACGTTTTTGACGTGTCGGCTGTTATGAGCATTAATTTATGTTCTCAGCTTCGACGAGGTTCACTTTGGAAAATTTGCTTCATATTACATTCTTGGGGAATATTACTTCGACGTCCATCCGCCTTTCGCGAAGCTTCTCTTCGGATTGGCTGGCTGGTTTTCTGGTTTTGACGGGCACTTCCAATTTGACAACATCGGTGACAGTTATACAGAACATCATGTCCCGTATGTTGGTATGCGGGCTCTTCCAGCTATTCTGGGAAGTTTGACGGTACCAGTGGTCTATGCCATCATGAAGCAAAGTGGTTACTCGACGGTCATTGCTGCATTCTCCGCGGCTATTGTTCTTTTCGGTGTGTCTGATATTCTTCTGTCTTCCTAACGAGTATACAATTTACGGTTCATAGATAACGCTCACATCGCCCAGTCGCGTCTCATCCTCTTGGATGCTACCTTAATATTCTTCATGTCTCTTGCCGTATACGCCTATATTAGGTTCCAGAAGTTGCGATACAGGTAAGGGCCTACTTGTATATGTTATTACAATTTCCTGAGATTTTTGAAGGGAATTCACGACTGAGTGGTTCGGCTGGCTCTTGGCGACGGGAACTTTCATGGCCTGCACTTGGGGTTCTAAAGTCAATGGCATTCTGACGGTGGTTTGCATCGGTGTTGCAACGCTTATCGACCTTTGGGGTATTCTGGATTATAGAAGAGGGTCGATGGTATGAATTTGGTACTCAAAACTCTGATTTCTCCCTTGATGATTATTTTCTGTGCAGGATTACTTTTGGAAGCATTTTATGGCCAGAACTATTGGACTCATTGTCGTACCCTTTATCATTTACCTCTCTTTCTTCTATGTCCACTTCGCACTACTTCCTACGTCCGGTACTGGTGACTCCTTTATGAGTCCCGCCTTCCAGGAAACTTTATCTGGTAACGAAATGTTGATGAACAGCCAAGGTTAGTGACATGTCGATTTTGAGAGTTCTCATCCATTGAATTCCATCTCAGAAATCAGATACTATGACACCGTCACAATAAGACACAAAGATACGAAAGTATATCTACATTCTCACGTCGAACGTTATCCGTTGAAATACGACGATGGGCGTATCAGTAGCCAAGGTGGGCTTCTTTACTAGTACACTAGTCTCTAAAGTTAACCAGCCCTGTAGGTCAACAGGTTACGGGATACGGTCACAACGACACCAACAACTACTGGCAGATCATCCCCACCAAAGCTCTTCCAGAAACTGGGCGTGGCCGGATAGTTCGTCACCAGGATATGATCCAGTTACTTCACGTGAACACTAACAGTGTACTCCTCACACATGATGTCGCATCACCTTTGATGCCTACTAACCAAGAGTTCACCACTTGGCCGAGAGACGACAAGTCGAGACATAATGAAACACTTTTCCAGATGTCTCTCGTCGACGCGCATGATGGTGAAGCCTGGAAGAGCAAGTCTGGATATTTCAGGCTGATTCATGCGCAAACGAGAGTCTCAATGTGGACACACACTAAGCAGTTACCGGAATGGGCCTTCAGGCAGCAAGAAATTAACGGCAACAAAAATCCCACCGAAAAAACTGCTACGTGGTATGTAGAGGACATCGTGGCTGACGAAGGTAAGTATTTGACCATGTGATGAATCCTGAGCAATCTTTCCTGATTAGGTTATCGCAGCCGGTGAAGACGTTTTGAATCGTACTGGCCCTCAACCTCCGAAGGTGCCAAAGTCGATGAACTTTTTCAGAAAGTTCGGCGAACTCCAGTTGCTCATGATGCAGCACAATGCCGGCTTGACTGCATCCCATCCTTACGCGAGTGGACCTATCAACTGGCCTTTCCTTCTCAGCGGTATCAGCTTCTGGACCGAAAGTGATACCCAGAAGCAGATATACTTAATTGGKAACCTGGTTGGTTGGTGGACTTGTGTGGTAGCACTTTCGATTTATGTCGGCATTCTTGGCGCGGATCTCTTAGCCAGAAGAAGAAACCATGACCCCATTCCTGAACGTATGTGCTTGTCTTTTAACCTTTCAACGAGTATTTCATTGTTGGCTTCTAGCTGTACGTAATCGTCTGTGGAACTCCGCCGGTTTCTTCTTTGTTGTATGGGGTGTCCACTACGCTCCATTCTTCTTGATGAATCGTCAGCTCTTTGTTCATCATTATCTGCCTTCACACCTGGCATCTGCCCTTATCGCTGGTGCTGTTTTGCAATTCATTCTTTCGGAGTCGATCAACTATCCGGTTTCGGTTTGGGGACCAACTACCAAAGCCAAAAAGAAACAATTTGTGGACATTGGGATCAAGGGACCTATTATTCTGGTGGTTTTCTCTATCCTTCTCTTCAGCATGTTTGTCTACATTGCGCCGCTAACCTATGGTACTCCGGGGTAAGCTTACTTTCATTCATGAGGTTGCTTGGATTAGTGCTAATATTTGGCATTCAGACTGACCGGTGACCAGGTCAACAGCAAGAGGTTACTCTCTTCCTGGACCTTGCATTTTGCAGCCAAAAAGACATCGGAGGTACCGGCGTGATTGGGGGTTTTTAATTCTCTTTCTCTGTGCCTTCATTGGAACTGAAACTGTACATACATAATTATATGATAGTAGATTACTGATCAGACTGATGATCTTAAACCTAAGAAATGCTACTTTTAAGTGTCTATTCGGATGTTTGTCTGTCTTAGTCTCGTTCGACCGAACCACACTGATCTCTGCCACTGCAGGATGACAGGAACAAAATCGAATAACCCAAAATCGGGCCAGTACGTTTTGCTGAAGTGTAGTTGTGTGTTTTCACAGCACTTGACAAATCAGCACACGGAAAAATTCGAACGAGGCACAAACTCACTTGCCAAAGCATGAAATCGCTGAACCTTGTCACGCCACTTGTGCGTATCAGGATATCCAGTGGCGGGCTCTTCCGCTCTATGGACATGAGGTGCGAGCTGATTGTGTCCTCGGTTATGCTCTCTATTGGATCAGACCTGCGGTGCGATTAGTGAATAGACAAATAACGAACATACAACACAGACACGTACAAAAGCCATTCATCATCCGCTTTTACACTTATAGCCTCACGTACAGATTTCTCAACAGCGGCCGTGATCTCGTCTCGTGAAGCATAAGGCATGCACAGATTTAGGATTGAGCTGTGTGGAATTAGAACGAACACAACGAACAAAGAGAAGGAAAGCAAGGCCAGGAAGTTGGGGAGCAGTGCAGAACTCACCGGGTATTTCCTCTAGTCATGTCTTCAGCTTTTCGAACAGCGGCTCGTACAGATTTTGGGAAAAGTTCGACCCTCCCGATCACGTTGAGTCGGACACCATACTCGTCCAGCAGATTACTACCGTACAGGTATTAACACCAGTTTTGAAGGAACTAAAACGCTACTTACCCATGTGTACAAAGCTCTAGTAGCTTACTCTCTGCTAGATGCATGAGCGCATCAACTTCCTCTCGCGGTCGCTTGAAATTTTCTATTGCAAATGCGTACACGGATACACAATGAATATTGAGCCGGAAGCAAATTTCGAGCACCTGCAGGAGTTTAGATTTCATATATGGACAGCGGCAGGGGAATTCACCCTTCTCAATGCAAAGTACCCATCTCCATGACCTTCGTGTGCTGGCTTCCCCTTCTTCCTCGCGTATCTTCGATTACCATCCATGACGAACGCAACATGCTGCGGTACCGGCCCAGCAGAGAGGACACGTAGTAATAAACGTTGGGAAAGTCGCGTCAATTTACTCAATAACCAGGAAAGAGCGAACAAAAGAGAGTGAACCAAGAAAGAAAAAGGCTTCAGCAGTAGGCCTGCCATGAAGATATACTAATAAAGAGTAGTGTGCAGTTACAGTCTAGGGGACTAACATGGCACAGCCACTGGCTCAAGCTGCCTTGCTTTGGACGGCTTTGCTTTCAGTTTACAATGTTCAATTCTCCTCGCCCGCAGAGATACGGTGCTAGCACAACAAATGGCTTCGGGGGCAGCTTCGTAGACGATAATCCGTTGGCTGGCTCGGCTTATGACGGTCTTGATCCATGGAGTGCTACTCCAAGTCCTTCTGCAACACCTGCTCCTTCAGCTTCATCCGTATTCAGTTCTGTTATAGGTGCGCAACAGATCTACTGGAAATTTATGCATCTCTAACTTTTCTCTTTGAATAGCTGATGCAGCGGTTCCATCCATATATAACAGGGCTTTTGCGCTAGTCGATCCGGACAACACTGGAGAGACATCAGTAAATGCACTATCCCGAGTTTTGGCTACCTCCTCCCTTTCAGCCTCTACCATTGACAGGGTTTGTCCTCATGTACAAACTATGCATTTGCTTCTGATTGTAGATAATCTATCAGATAGTCAACCTTGTCAGTTCACGCCCCCGAGTATCCAAGCTTGAGTTCTTTGTCGCATTAGCTTTAGTTTCCCTTGCGCAGTCAGGGAAAGGTATGTCTCACTTTGTTATCATGATGAAAGATTTAAGTTCATGTTGTTCTTCGTAGATGTAAGCATCGAGCAAGTCGCTGCTCTATCTTCCCAGAATGAGCTTCCGGAGCCTAGTCTGGATTTGGATACTCTGCAGCCGTCAACGTCCACATTTTCGCCTTCAAACTACAGGCAGAATAACACAAGTGTCATTCGGACTGCCGCTCCACAGTATTCTGCAGATGATCCATGGAATACGAACCCCCGATATGTGACGGCACCATCTAACATGAGCGGATTTGACGCCTCACCCCGTAGCGCCGGTGCAGGCCCCCCTTCGACCCTGTCTGGCTCGGGTCTTCCGAAGGATTGGTGGAAACGACAGGAGCGAGTCACAGTCACAATTCAAGGACAACAAGGGTTCATCTTGAACCGCTACACTGTATATCAGGTTTCGACTGATGTGAGCGTCATTAATATACTGGTCTTGGGTCCTTAGATTGATTATTTGGCGAATAGAGGGGTGCTCCAGTCACAAGGAGATATTCGGAATTCGTTTTCCTCTGGGATTGCCTGACTCGCCGGTACCCTTTCCGTCTATTTCCCGCACTTCCACCCAAACGGATTGGCCGTGAGTCCTCTGTTTGTAATAACCTACCCTCTGGACTCACTCTTTCGCGCAGCTGATGAGTATTTCATTGAACAAAGAAGGTGGTCCATTAATCAAGTTCTTCTATTTCTCATGGTGCTAATGAAATCATCAGGAGAGGCCTTGCAAGGTGTCTCAACTATGTTGTGTATGTGTGAATCATTACTCTATGAATGCAATCGCTTAGGGCACTTTTAGCAACCATCCAATCCTCAAAGAAGATGGTATACTCTCTGTATTCCTTACCGAGCCCTCTTTCGAGGAGTGGCGGAAACGCACCTCAGTTTCTCTGGAAGAAGAATCTGCTAGCAAGCGCGTAGATCGTGTCGAGGAGATGACCATACCCAGTGATTTGGAGGATAAGATTGCGTGCGTCTCTCTTTATCTATCGTGTGAGTAAAGACTAACGCACTCTCTGTAGAACGGTGCGCCGCAGGGTGAATCCTCTGATTGAGCAATGGCAACGTATTTGTATTCTAGCGGAAAGAATCATAAAGAGACGCGAAGCCGCAGCGGTACGAATAA
Organism: Neonothopanus nambi; assembly: GCA_003987895.1. NCBI lineage: Eukaryota > Fungi > Basidiomycota > Agaricomycetes > Agaricales > Omphalotaceae > Neonothopanus > Neonothopanus nambi. Next base: position 54,268 of record RCHF01000363.1, on the reverse strand, counting down.
CTCCTTCCCAATTCCAACGTACCTTCATTTCGGCTCATCTGGCACCTCTTCTCTCTTCTTTGCATTCTGACTCTGTATCTATATCATCTACCCGGACGCTATCCTCTTCGACTAACTTATCGGAATCCACCAACCTGAATCGCTCTATGACTGGATCGTTCTTTGGGGGGTTTGGGGTGCTTGATGATCAGAGTGATCTTGCGAGATTGACCAACACACTTCGGGCTGCGATTGAGGTCAACGACCCATGCTGGAGAGGGGACGAATGCGAGTTGTCGAGCGGTGTCAGAACGGGTCTGGGCCAAGTTGTGACACACTGTCAGCGGCATTCTGAGCTGCTGGAAATCCGAGTGAGTGATCTAATGTGGTTGTGCAGGACATAATATTGACTTGCCCTCGGCCTAGACCCGGACACTACTTGATACGACACTTGAAGGACTGAAAGTGCGTAAATTTTCGAACTCACTCCCGGCTATAGGTCTTAATAACATTCTGTAGAGCCAACGAGATCTTTTCATCGCTGTACGCGATCTTTTCATTCGTCATGACCGTCTTTCTATCGATCAAGTGGAACGTCTGAAGAAGCGGGTGGAGACGACTTCCCTGAAGTTAGAAGGCGTAAAAGCTGCGCAGAAAGATAACTGGCAAGATGAGGCTGACAAGCTTGTCGCTGCTATCGAGAAGGATCAAGCGGCGATCGCTGCTCAACTCAGCCGCAGGGTGTTTATCCGTGCATGGTGAATATAAACTCCTTGCTCAATCCATATCGCTGATTTTGGTTTTACACAGTCTATGGCACGAACTTCGCGTTGTCTTTCACAACAGAGAAAATACTCTGCTGACTGTACTAGTGCAAGCATTCAGCCGGGAAGAGCAAGAGTACTCGGAGACAGTGCTGAACAACTGGGCATCTCTTAATGAGGCGATTGAGGGAATGCCGTTTGAATGAATAGTGACTTTTTATTTTTCTACATATGTTGATACCCATGCATATCCTGTTCTCTCAATTCACGAACTTTCACGAAGACCGCAATTTTCGTACATACATAGCAACCAATTAGTGTGTTATATATGATACACTAGTTCAATCATTTCATCATAATGTGCGGGAATCATGCTATAAGTACAAAGGGTATCCATACTAAGATTTCGTCCAACCGTTCGTATAAGGTTGAGTCGATCGATGTCTGTATAGCCTGCATGTCTTGCAAAGCTAGCTCGTGCTCCCGGTGAATTTCCTAGTCTAAAGCATAGTTTGAAGGATGCACTGAAAGCAAATATCCTTGCATGAACAACAGCACATTAATCGAGAGCACATAAGCATTTGAGCAAGCCACGTACCTAACAAACGCAATACTCGTCGTCGACCTGCCCCAAGCTTCTTGACGTACTTGACGCAGACAATTATTCTAATCCAAGCCGTCGGCGTTCCTCCGAATTCCTTTCGAACCTCGAAATTTGGTTCTCTGCGTCTGTTATTGTGTCATCCCACGCAACAAATAGTTCAGACAAGGCATCAATCTAAGAGTGACTATTGAGTTATTGGAATGAAGTCCGAAAGAATGAATAACATACATAAGTAGCATGCGTCTCCATCATACGCGCTATTCGTCTCTCCAAGGCGTCAGCCCGCTTCTGATTCTCTTCCTCTGCCTTGAGGAGAATTTCAACACGGGGTTCAAGCTCAACATAGTCTGCACGAGTCATTTTACTGAGAGGTATGTTCATATCTTTGAGGAAGTGCTTACTAGCAAGTTTGCCAGCATCCGTAACACCTTTCTTCAACAGAGTCTCGATTTCTTGCATAGCACTATCTGCAGTCCGGATTTCCGACTCCATGTCATGCAGATATATTGCTAAGTCAGACATGGACATGCTCTCGTATGACGGCTCTTCAAGAAGGCCCAAAGCAAATGCCGGTGTTAAGTATTGCTCATACTGATCGTCTTTAAGGATATTAGTGAAAGGCTACCGGACTCCAAGAGACGCGCTACGCACAATGATCAATGAAACGTTTCAACGTGTCATTTCCTTCCACTTGAAGATTAAGCTGCCTTTGAAGATGTGCAGCAGATCTAGCTACGGTGTCGCCTTTCAGCTCCTGCTTTGATTTCTGGTCTGGTTCCACGCCCACCACAAGCGTTTCCAGTAACCGCAAACGCAACTCGAGCGATGTCGTCGGGTCAATAGTCGGAGGCGGTTCGTGTCGTATGTGTTGTTTCTCTGTTTCTATTGGACCAGACTGCGGAAAGGGTTGGCTAGAGGTTGCGTTTGGAGGCACAGCTGAAGTAGGCGAAGAGTCTGGTGAATCGGACGAATGTGGTGATGGCAAACCAGAAAGAACGCCGGACATGGAGACAGCAGAGGTTGGTGGTGGTGAAGAGGGAGGAGTGGAGGAGGATAAGACACGGATCCGTTTGGAATCACCAAGGAATACACTTCCAATGTTCGCCATGGCAAGACTCAGGGCTGAGTTAGCTTGAGCGGCCAAAATATTGTCACGCTGCACGTACTGTCACTAATTAGTCACGCGTCAGTACCACCAACTTTCCCCACTCATTTCACTCGCTATGAGCCACCATGAGTCACCATACCGAAACACTGTCGGAAAGCTTGAGAAAGGTTTCACTCCGCGATGAGAAGGAGGATAAGAATGATGATAGGTTATGGGATGAGGAAGGACGCGTTCCTCGAGATCCTGTCAAGGTGTGCTTCAAGTTTCTTCTGATGCTTCTGGAATGGCTAACTCATTCCTCTGAACAGATGAATAAAACTCTCGAAAAGAGGTACATTCTCAAACACGAACCATGGGAGGCCCTCCCATCAACCTATTTTCCAATACCCAAATACAACCACCGACCTCCCTACTTCCTCTACGGATTTGGCTTCCGATGGCTCGAATTGGAGAGGTTCGCGATAAAGATGCAGCTCTGTCGGGCTCCAGAAGAAGTCGGTGCTGACAGTATCGAAATACGCAATGCGTGGTACAAAGGTGCCGTGCACTTGATGAGACGCGCCGGCGATTTTGGGGTATATATGGAGATCACCTCGCCTTACTCTCGCGAGGCCCAAGTTGTCCTCCGATTATGGGACAACTATTCCGACGATATTCCCCCTCCTGGTCCAGAGAAGATCCTGAAAGCGATCGATTTTTTGGTAGAGATTCTTGCAAAGTGCGGTATGGACAAGTATCCCAAGTGGTATATCTCCAAGTCCTACTGGCAGCTACCCTTATCGGGATATGGTGCTGCGATTGACTTCACTCAATACTTACCCCCTGTCCCTGCTACTGCAGCGTAGGCACCCACGTGGTGCCTGTCATCATTATTCGCTCTTGTCGTCTCGCCGCTCGTTTTGTATTGTGATGATAATATACCAGCTGCCTTCGTGTATCATTATATTCTCGACCCTCATGATCCTAAATATTCGGTGCTGTAGCTGAAATTACCCGGCCGATTATTGCAATCGCAGCCAGTGTAGAATATAATATACCTCTCCCTCGAGATTCGCGTCCTCCTCATACTAGCGTTAGTAATACTAAATCTTAAATTGTCAATTGCCATAACCTGAAGCTCAACAGTTAAACAGACTGTAATTTATGACCAGTAACTATCTACTTTCTAATATGGAATCCAATGCTGGCTTACGAACCCAGAACATATAATTACACTCTGCTGTGCCCCAAGCACTTCTAGGTGCAAGAATCCAACTTGAGGAGAGAGGATTATATATCAGACCGCGAACCTCAGCTTCCGTCCGCGTGGGTTCACCACTCCCATAAAGTCGTGTAATCCAGGGACGAGACAGACTGGCCCCCGCGTTCCCTGAGGGAGATTGGTATGATTGAAAGAAATCAAGTAGTTCAGAGGGATTGATGAACTTCGAGTACGTGTGAGTCCCATTGGCGACTTGGCGCAGGACTTTTTCGGCAAGAAAAATGGTTAAAAAGTAGGAGAGCGGGGTACGAGATATCGTTGAGAGGAATAGATGACCGGAGGGCTAGAGCAGGTGTCAAGCACACTATAGAGGTAACTTAGCAGAATATCCTTACCTTGAGCAGCTCGGCGCACGTTGAAAGAAACATGGCTGGATTGTCGACGTGCTCTAAAACCTCCATGGAACAGACGACATCGTACCGTTTGGATTCTGATAGCAGAGCCTCCGCAGGGGTGTGCTTGTAGGTAAGCTTGTCGGTGAGCCGCGAATCCAACGACGCATGGTGGGTTGCAATGGCAATATTGGACTCTGACGCGTCAATTCCGAGGGTGCGTGCACCAAGTCTAGCTAGACTCTAAGACTGAAGAGCGTAAGCAAATCCAATAGGACCAAGAACGAACCATACCTCTGAAAGCAATCCTCCTCCACATCCTACATCTAGCACATCAAGGCCTTGCAAAATGCTTGCTTTTCTCTCGTTCACCGTTTCCTCAGGCCGTTCGTCATACGCGGTTTCGACTAGCTTTTCACGGATGAACTGCATTCGTACTGGATTCATTTTGTGAAGGAAGGAGAACTCTCCGCGTTCGTCCCACCATTGTGCTGAAAGTCTTGAGAAATGTGCTATTTCTGCAGCATTCACTGTTGAAGAACGGAGCAGACGCGTAGGGTACATGCCAAGGAGTATGTATCTCTTACGTAAGTAACGGTCGCCTTTAACAAACATCCACCAGCCTTTCGGATTGTTTGAAGTTTGCACTAACAGGTTCTCTCGCGATTGCACACAGACGTGCGCTGGCAGAATTCATTTAAGTTGTAAAGGGATGGGATCATCGGTGCTTCAGCGCAGATACGTATCATTGGAATATCGACGGTGACATATCAAGCTCGTTCAGGTGATGGCACCGAGAATTCGCGCCCCCTTCTCTGCTTGGGCTTGCCTCTCCGGCCTCCCCCTCGTTCCAGCCTAATTGGACGTGACCGAAGTTTCTACGAAGCACATTTTGGGCTTACGTCTGTAGGCAAGCGAAATTGCTGCTGCGCTACAGTCGATGATACAAGCAAGCGAGTATCAACGACCGCAGTATAACGACAGATGAATCTGCTCCGTGCGGGTCTATGACGGTCTCATCCGGTGCAAGTCCAGTGTGTTGCGTAGAACTCTGAACTTGTCTGGCTTTCGGGAGTCCACTTGGAGATCACAGCCATGATTAATGCAAGGTTAATGTGTGGCGCTAATGACTCTACATCAGGTGCCCCACTGGTGCCGTCCCACTGCAGTACATGCCGGGCACACGAGAGCCAAAGCAAACCTCCGCACGTCGGCCTCTGTGAGGTCAAACTGCCACGTAAAGCTGATGGTTCCTGCAGTATAACAGACACCACCTGCCCAGTGTCCACGTAAGTACCGTTCAAGTGTACATACATGGCTGTACCCTTGCCCAGCCCCCGACTCTACTCGGGATAGTCACTAGTGTATAATATAGGTTCAGAATAGGTTTCAACCTAAGCCCGTATGTACAAATCAATGGAAAGGAACTCATTTTATAAACCCAATATGTACATACTGTTATGAACAATAATATGGGAATATATTGTATCATTGTACGGCCCCTGAGAACAGAAATAGAAAGCAAGTAAAAAAAGTTCGCACGGCCTTCTTTCCGTTTCCCCGAACATCGCCCAAGGAGTCAAGACTTTTAGTGTCTCTGTCAGCGCAGGCGCATCTGTCATCCTTTCTTGTATCAAACTTTCTCTCTATCTTCCATCTGCTTTGCTTTTTTATATTGCTTTTATTCAATTTTTCGGGTTCTAGACGTTTATCTATCACTCGGGGTTCTCACTTCGTCTTATAACTGGGGATCTTGCTTCAATATGTCTAAAATCCTCAAAGATCTGTGGGCAAGTACCCCACTCAGCTCCACTTTTCGCTCTTCTGCTGTAGAGCTTCCCATGGGGTCGTCGGAGCCACTCATGAGTAGTGCTGGCAAGGAGTTAGCTCTCGACGAGCCTTCTTCGGAGAAATGTGAACTTCGTATAGAAGGAATGACCTGTGGCTCGTGTGTCGAGGTACGTCTTTCATCCATGCATTCAGAGAAGTTTCTTATCACTCTACTTGTAGGCTATCGAGGGTATGCTCCGACCGCAGAAAGGCATCCATTCTATCAAGGTTGCACTGTTGGCAGAACGAGGTGTTGTAGAATACGACCCTAATCTATGGTCAGTTGACAAAGTCATTGAAGTGAGCCATTTTGCCCTTCACGTATATGTCGCAGCTCACATGTTATCGCTTAGGAAATTTCTGATATTGGCTTTGATGCCACGCTCATACCACCTTCCCGCGAAGATTCGGTCACACTGCGGATATATGGCATGACATGTTCTTCTTGTACCAGTACCGTTGAGTCTGGTTTAGCTGCCGCACCTGGAATTCTCAGCGTTTCAGTTTCACTCGCCACGGAAACATGTCAAATTACATTCGATCGTGCGCTCATTGGTCCTCGAGAGATGGTATCGCGTATCGAGGATATGGGCTTTGACGCTATGCTGTCAGATGAGAACAATTCTACCCAACTTCAATCTCTCACACGTACCAAGGAAGTAATGGAATGGCGATCACGTCTCTTCTGGAGTCTTATGTTCGCTGTGCCAGTCTTCTTCATCACCATGATTTTTCCCCACCTTCCTTTTATTTCCACATTTCTCGGAACTCCGATCTGCAATGCAGTACGTCTAAGCGATCTTCTGGTTCTGTTCTTGACTACTCCTGCACAATTCTGGGTCGGTGCTAAATTCTATCGAAACGCGTACAAGTCCCTCAAACACGGCACTGCCACTATGGATGTCCTTGTCATGCTCGGAACATCATCTGCTTATATCTACTCGCTCTGCACGTTAATCCTTGCTATGTTCAACACCACGCCTGGTTTCCACCCAATGCTCTTCTTTGACACGAGCACTATGTTAATCATGTTCGTCTCTCTCGGCCGTTACCTAGAGAACAAGGCAAAAGGACGCACTAGTGCTGCACTTACCGACTTGATGGCTCTCGCACCTTCGATGGCGACAATTTATACCGACGCTGCGTGTACCCAGGAGAAACGGATTGCTACCGAACTGGTCGAAGTCGGCGATACTGTGAAACTGGTTCCGGGAGAGAAGATTCCGGCCGATGGCACTGTCGTTCGAGGTACTTCTTCTGTAGACGAAAGTGCCATTACTGGTGAAGCCGTGCCTGTCTTAAAGCAGACTGGAGACACTGTTATCGGAGGTACCATCAATGGTCTGGGTACCTTTGATATGGTTGTTACTCGTGCAGGCAAAGACACTGCCCTAGCACAAATTGTGCGTCTCGTTGAAGATGCGCAAACGTCTAAAGCGCCTATCCAGGCCTTCGCCGACAGGGTTGCAGGCTATTTCGTCCCAACTGTGATCTCTCTCGCTCTGATTACTTTCATTGTGTGGATCATCATTTCAAGTGTTCTGAGTGAGGAAAGCCTTCCTGCTATGTTCCGTATGCACGGCGCCAGCAAATTTGCTGTGTGTCTACAAATGTGCATCAGTGTAATCGTCGTGGCATGTCCCTGCGCTCTTGGACTGAGCACACCGACAGCAGTCATGGTGGGCACGGGTATGGGAGCTAAAAATGGGATCTTGATTAAAGGAGGTCGAGCTCTGGAGGCAAGCAAGAATGTCAAGCGGGTAGTCATGGACAAGACCGGAACTGTGACTGTCGGGAAGCTCAGTGTAGTAGGCATGTGCTGGGTTCCTGGTGAGCATTCCTCTGGACCCGCAAACGAGGAGCTTTATGCCGGCGATACAGGGCTGGACGGACTGTGCGCTGACGGTGTCACTTCCCGTAAAGCTATCATTGCTATGGTCAGTGCTACTGAGGCAAAATCAGAGCACCCGCTGGCTAAAGCTATTGCCGTCTATGGGAAGGACTTACTCAAAGACGAAACTGTCACTGTTCCAGAAGTGACTGTCGAGTCTTTTGAGAGTATTACTGGTGCAGGTGTCAAAGCAGTTGTTGTTTTCTCTGGCCAGAAGCATACCCTTCTCGTTGGTAACGCTCGATTTGTTACTCAATCTGACGACGGTGATCTACCTTCGTCCTTGTCAAGTTTCGAAGCCCAAGAGACCAAGCTTGGTCGGACGATTATCTATGTATCCACTACGAATGGGTCTTCTTCGGGGCGCTTGCAACCAATACTGGCTGTGTCGTTGGCGGATGCACCGAAGCCTTCCAGCAAGCACGCCATTCGAGCCTTACAGAACATGGGCATTGAGGTGAACATGATGACAGGCGATAGCAAGGCTACCGCTATTGCGATTGCCAAACAGGTTGGGATTCGGCCTGAGGGCGTTTGGTCTAGTATGACACCGAAGGGTAAAGCGACCATGATCACTGAACTCATAGAGAAACATGGCGAGGGTGTTGCAATGGTGGGTGACTCCATTCTTAGTCCTGAATTTTGTGATTGATTGAATTTAATTACATAGGTGGGCGATGGTATCAATGATTCCCCCGCACTCGTTGCTGCTACAGTCGGAGTAGCCCTCTCTTCAGGCACGTCAGTAGCAATTGAAGCTGCTGACATTGTCCTGATGCGTTCAGATCTTCTCGACGTCGTTGCTGCCTTCCATTTATCAAGGAATATCTTCGCGGTCATCAAGCGTAATCTCATCTGGGCATGCATCTATAACGTTCTGGGCATACCACTTGCTATGGGTTTGTTCTTGCCTCTTGGACTGTACATGCACCCGATGCTTGCTGGAGCTGCGATGGCGTTCTCCAGTGTCAGTGTTGTGACAAGTTCGTTAACGTTGAAATGGTGGAGACGGCCGGCGGACAGCATAATGCCTGACGAATCACTGGATAGTGGCGTAGGCTGGACAGGTGTGTTCCTTGACAGCGCACGTAGTGCAGTTGGAGATGCTTGGGATGGTGTACGTGGTATGGTGAGAGGTGCTGGCAGAAATGGATATAGTCAGCTACCGGTAGAAATGAGTAGCACGTCGGCAGTCTAATTTGTATCTGCGTATTATTACCTACTTATTGCTTTCATCTGCGGACTTTCTTGCATAGTTACACTTTCATTTTCGATGCTTGCTTGCTCATTCATTCGTGTATCTTAGTACAGTTGTCAATTTTACTATAACAAAGTATATCAATTCTTCAATAGATCCAGTTCTCGGGCTTGGTGTCTCTGCATACAACTCTCGCGTCCTTCGCTTGGTGTAATGTACTAATAAGTACCCGGGCTGACAGGGACATCCGGGTTCTGCATTATAACCGCGCCTGAAGATCTGTGCAAAAAGTCATTCTCGAAACAGACAGCACAAAATGGGGAAAAACTCACGTTCCAATCCTCTCTGCTCCTGCCTGGAACATCTCCAGACATTTTTCAAATGATCTGATCCCCGCACTTGCTTTGACCTTCACATCCCCACCTTTGTACTTGACCGTCTTGTACATCAATCTCACATCTTCCTTCGTCGCCCCGCCATCCAAGAATCCCGTGCAAGTTTTCACGAACGCTGCCCCTGCCTCGGCTGACACGAAGGATGCAGCAATTTTTTCGTCGTCAGTGAGGAAGACAGTCTCAAGAATTACTTTGACTGGAATAGGGTAAGAGGCTTGGACGACGGAATGGATATCGGAGTATAGTGTAGTGTAGGATTTAGATTTGAGAGCGCCTATATTGATGACCATGTCGATTTCGAGTGCGCCGCAAGCAATGGCGTCTTTTGCTTCACTGGAGAGGAAAGTCAAGACTAGTGGAAGTATCGCGAAGAGAGGCCGAGACCTACAAGACCTTCACTACTGTCGTACTGGCACCAAGTGGAAAGCCAATGACAGCGCACGGTATGCTTTGTGTGCCCTTCAGCCTCCTTGATATTTGTGTGATATTCGCGCCGTTCACGCAACATGACTTGAGGTCACCATGAGAAGATGATGAATGTCAATGAATACTCAGATACACACCTTAAATTTGTACTTGATCGCCTGATCGCAGAGCTCGTCGATTTGCGCCGGTGTAGCATCTGGCTTTAGAAGAGTATGATCTATGGCGGAAGCAAAAATTGCGCCTGGATAGGTAATAAAGCTAGTTTGGGCTTCTGGAGGAGATTGGTCGGTGTCAGCATTAACTTGGGAGATCCTTGAAGAGATTAAGGAGGCCCATTCTTCATCTGTACGGTTTGAAGTCATATATTCCGACCGTGGTTTTTAGAGAAACTTGAGGCAGGCGCGACGGAAGGTCCTAGAGTCACTTGATCAATCAATGCATATGCCAGTCAAAAGCAAGCAAATCAAAGGTGAATTGACATATGTATTTTTTATCTTTTGAGTTACAGAAAGATTGAGAATCGGAATCTTGCAGTTAGAGTAGCCTAGGTTTGTGCGGCTGAGTCGCTAGCGACTCTGAGCGCTCGTCTCAGGTCACCTGATCTAAATAGCAGTCTTCGGCGTCTTTCTCGTATTTTCGGCAATGTTCTACATGCAAGACTTGAAAGTCTTTATTTATTGTAATCTCTCTCTACGACCATGTCGCGTATAATGTCTTCGAAACCTATACTAAGACTCTTTTCTCAGCGCACCTTTGGCTCCGTGCCCTATAGGACGCGCCTACTTCCATCCTCTGTCCGACTCGCGCCGATTGCACGCCATGGGTTCCAGGTCATGTCTGTCCGAAATTACTCTCCTCCACCTGGAGGAGGAGGAGGAGGAGGAGGAGGAGGCTTTCCCGGCTTTAGCTTAGGTCCTCAACACCAAAAGGGGGACGCTCTGAAGGAATACGTGAGTGACTAAGTTGGCAATTAAGGACCTGAAAGACTAATCGAAGAGCAAATGCCAGAGTGTTGACCTGACAGAGATGGCTAGAGCTGGTAAACTAGATCCCACTATTGGCAGGGATGAAGGTGCGTCGTTGTGCGTGGTCTAGAGATTTCCTGGTCCTAATCATATGCATACTAGAAATACGACGGACGATCCAAAGTAAGAGCAATCTATAGCTAACTTATCGATTTATTAACACACCCTACAGTCTTATCCCGACGAACGAAATCTAACCCAGTAGTATGTGCTTCTTGTTAATTAGTGTCGTGGTCTTCTCTGAATTTGTCGTTACAGCTCATTGGACCTCCAGGTGTTGGTAAAACGGCTATCCTGGAAGGTTTAGCAAGCAGAATCGTAGCGAAGGAGGTTCCAGAGGTGCGATGTCCTATAGTCTACTTCGGCAATCTCGCTCTGACCAACTTAACTACTTCAGTCTCTGCAAGACAAGCGTGTGCTGTCCATAGACCTTTCGGCTATAATGGCTGGATCAGGTATTCGTGGACAGTTTGAAGAAAAGTTCAAAGCCTTGATACAGGATATTGAAGAGGAGGTAAGTCGAGACTCGAGTCATGCATGTTTATTTTCTTTGCTGATCTCTAATATGTGTGTGTGTATTTTAGGCTGGAAAAGTGATATGCTTCATAGACGAAGTTCGTGAGTCTTCTATTCTTCCGAGCAGTTTCCCCTTTGGTTCGCTCACATCATAGCTTAGATACGCTCTTCAACCTGGGGAAGGCGGAAGGGAGCATCGACGCCGGTCAAATGATCAAACCTGCTCTTGCTCGAGGGCTGCAACTCGTTGGAGCTACAACTCGTACGTGCATTTTGCATATACTACCCTGTTTATAATTAAGACTTACCTGTTATATAGCTGATGAGTATCGTAAAACCATTGGCAAAGATGCTGCTTTGGAACGGCGGTTCCAACCGGTTCAAATCGACGAACCCACCGTTGAATCTACAATTTCCATCCTTAGGGGTCTCAAACCACGTTACGAAGTTCATCATGGTGTAGAAATTTCTGACACTGCCCTTGTCACTGGTATGTCAACTCTCCTATGACTCTGTACAAAGCAAAATATTCATACAATATTCTTAGCTGCTGTCTACTCTGCTCGGTACATTTCCGACCGTTACCTACCCGACAAAGCCATTGACCTAGTCGACGAAGCTGCCTCCGCGCTCCGTCTTGCCCAAGAATCTAAACCTGACGAGCTCGAAGCCCTCGATCGTGAGATTATGACTCTCCAGATTGAGCTCGAGTCGCTGAAGAATGAATCGGACGTGTTCAGTGTCGAACGTAGGGAAAAGGTCGAGTTGGACCTGAAGAGGAAGAAAGACGAGGCTGCACAGTTGACGGAAATATGGCAAGCTGAACGGGCGAGGCTCGACCGTATTAAAGATCTTAAAGAACGTCTCGAAGATGCGAAGCATCAGCTTGAAGTTGCGCAGAGGCAGGGACAGTACGAACTTGCCAGTCGATTGAGGTTCTCGACTATCCCTGAGCTAGAAAGACAGTTGCCGAAGGAGGAGGAGAATATGGCTCAGGAAGGAGAGGGACCATTAACGATGCTGCATGATCGAGTGACGTCGAATGATATCTCGAGAGTCGTTGCAAAAGCTACGGGAATTCCGGTGCAGAATTTGTTGAAGGGAGAGAAGGAAAAGCTTGTACATGTAAGTACTTGACTTCAATCATGCTTGTGGACTAGTATTGATATAACACATTTGTAGATGGAGGAAACGCTACGACAACGCGTTGTCGGTCAGGACCATGTCGTCGAGGCTGTCAGTGACTCTGTTCGGATTTCAAGAGCTGGTTTGCAGGCACCAAACAGACCTGTCGCGTCGTTCTTGTTCTTAGGTCCCACTGGTGTCGGTAAAACTGAGCTATGCAAGGCTTTGGCCGGGTTCCTATTCAACGACGAGCAGCGGGGCTTGTAAGTAGATGGATGGTTTGTACCAGCCTGTTCTTGTGCTTATTTTCATTGTCTCTTTCCAGGATCAACATCAATATGTCCGAGTACCACGACAGGCACACGATTTCTCGTCTCATCGGTGCTGCTCCAGGCTACGTTGGTTTTGAGGAAGGCGGTCAGCTCACTGAGGCTGTTAGACGTAAGCCTTACGCGGTCATTTTACTCGACGAGCTTGAAAAGGCTCATAAGGTGCGTTCTATCTGACCCTTTGTCTCATGTCAACGGGGCTCATTCCGTACAGGATGTTGCTATGATTCTCCTTCAAATTCTCGATGAGGGAAGCATCACGGACAGTCAAGGCCGCAAGGTAGATTTCAAGAACACGATCGTCTGTTTGACCAGCAACCTCGGTACGTATATGGTCCTCCTAACTTCCCTCCTCAACTAACTATCCATCCGGCAAATAGGTAGCGACATCTTAGCACACAAAACTGCTTGTAACGAAAACGGCGTCGTTTCGGCAGAAGCTCGAGACGAAGTCCTTGAGCGAACCCAGGAATACTTCCCACCCGAACTCCTCAACCGGCTCGATTCTATGCTCGTGTTCAACAAGCTCTCGCGCGAGTCCATCCTTCAGGTTGTCTCATTGCGTCTAAACGACGTCGCTGCGAGGCTCAAGGACAAGCGGATTACACTTGACGTCGATGAGCCTGCACGTGAGTGGCTGGCGAAACAAGGCTACTCAGAGATGTATGGCGCGAGGGCGATTGCACGTGTTGTTAGGACGGATGTACTGTTTCCATTGGCGCAGAAATTGCTCCGGGGTACTATCAGGTAGACTTCATTTCTATGGTGGAGACTTACACATACTGATTACCACCTTTTTAAAAAGGGACGGAGACACTGCAGTCATACGTGTGAGCGAAGACGGCAATTCGCTCGCCATTAAGGACAATCATTTACCTGACCCTAATGCATCGGAGAATTAGGTGAAGAACTAAAAGTGACTTGAAATACTCGCACATTCCCCTACTCCATTTATTATTTCGAATTCCCGTCTCAATTGATATTTATAAGACCCTGCGTCTTGCCTCCTGTTGTATCATGTAGCATGCTCATTCCGCATCTTCACCACTCACGCATTTAAAATGTAGCCATTTATAATTACAGATATACAAGTAGATCTATAGAATATTCATATTACTCCTCCTCCCTTATCAGCTTACTGTCAGAGATAATTGTGTTGCAAAGACCATGTAAGCATGAATCAGTCAGCATGAATAACTGCAGCTTTGACCATTACATAAAAACAGACGAATGGACTTGTATGTACACGCAAAAACAAGTTCACATATATAAGTACAATTACCTACCTTAGAGTGTAATCAAAGTACTAAAATTATAGTTCGTACAGATTCATACTACTTCAACTACTTATCCACCTAGCTTGTGTCCCCAACTTCAAATATTTTACTATTCAGCCTTCAATTCTTAGATCTTCAACCATTCTTTGCTGTAGACTCAGGTATCTTGACTGATACTCCAGGAGCACACATGATGTCGAAGTTCTCTGAGGTGTACGGTGGGTACCGCAATGAGAGAGCCGATTCGGCGCTAGATGGGGTATAGAAAATGTTAGTAAACAAATGGGAGTGGAGAAGAACGATAAGCAAGTATAACGACATAAGTTGCTAGTGTACGGAGGCAGGAACGCGCCGATGGATTCACAGAAGTAGTGAAAGCACTCACGCAATTGGCACATCAATGGAACTTCGAAGGTAGCTGAATGCTTCGAATGTGTAACGTAAAACTTGACGACCATCTGAAAAATTTTTTTTTGGTATCAGTAACCCTTTTTCTCGCTCTCACGAAGAACTCACATCCGGATTCGCCGGTACCGCCAAAAGGAAGTTCGTTCACTAGGAATTTAGCAGTTCAGCATGTGTATGATAGGCGTTGAGTATACAAAGGAACGTACCAGCAAGCTGCATGAACGTATCATTGTATACGATACCCCCACTCATAGTGTTATCCCGGACTACACTCGAGTTAGTTCGACTAATACTCGAAAGAAAAGAATAAAAACATACCCTTCGTCTTAAACTCCTCATTCTCGCTGAATACATAAAGCACCAAAGGATGATCCCTCTCATTAATCCTCTCGATAGCCTCCTCAACCGTGGCGACCTCCACAAGAGGTAAAACTGGTCCGAAATTTTCCATCTCCAACAACGCATCACCATCCTCGACGCCCTTGATTACAGTGGGCTCGATCCGAATCTGCGCCTCGTCTTTCCCACCGCCGATCACAACTTCGCCTTTGGTCCGAGAAAGAATGTCCGTAAGTCTATTATAGTGCGCCTTGTTGATGATCTTGGAGAAGGAGTCTGAATTGAGCGGACCATCAGGGTAGTAAGAGGTGACAGCGCGTTTGAGTGCTGCAATGAAGTCGGCAATGAGGTTCGGGTGGGAGGAGGTTGGGAGGTAGATGTGGTCAGGGGATACGCAAATCTGACGTTACGTACTTCTGTGGGATGAATGACTGGAATGTTAGAGTATCACTTACCTGTCCGGCATTGGATGTTTTGCCCCACAGGATACGCTTGGCTGCAAGATCGAGATTGTAGTTAGGATCAATGATCACAGGGGATTTTCCTCCCAGCTCAAGAGTCATTGGCGTGAGGTGTTTAGCAGCCGCGGCCGCGACTATGCGCGCCACTGCTCCGTTGCCGGTATAGAATACTGAACCATATCACAAGTCAATCGACCATCAAGGTCTAAAAAAAGTTGGCGCACTGTGATCCCCTACAGAAGAAGCTTAGTCAAATCGTAAAAGGAAACAAACACGAGACTTGCATTTGAGCTCCAAAAGCTTGCTAGCTTCCGGAACGGCACCCAGAACGATCCTTACCGCGGATTGGTCAAGATACTTGGGAATAAGCTCAGCAAGGACAGAAGCATAATTGGCAGATACTTCGGAGGGTTTGACCACACAGCAACAACCGGCAGAAAGAGCTCCGATGAGGGGTTGCAATGATAAAATCAGAGGGTAATTCCAAGGACTAAGTTGGGGTTCCAATCAGGGAACAACGAGTTGGCTAGTGGAAACTTACGCAAGGACTAAACCAACGCCTTTAGGCGTCCTGAACACAGTGGGTTTCCAATCCTTCTGCCAATCAGCTATCTCGTCCACTTTGCTTTCTGGCTTGGACCACTCGGGAACTTTGGTGGCACACATGATAGCACGCTCGATGACTGGATTAATCTCAGCTAGGTAAGCCTCGAGTTTGGGACGTCCGAGATCCTGAATTGAATTTGGATGGTCAAGGTCATGAATGGAGGTCCTTGGTGTCTTGGACGTACTTTGTTCAGTGCCTCGGCAAACCGAGAGTGGTTGTCCTGTAACATGCGAGCAATCTGCAAGAGCTGATGTTGTCTCCATGCCAGTGGATAGGTGACTCTTGTCTTAAAAGTCTTGTGCAAGGTGGCGTGAATCTATATCGGAGAATGAGCTTGAATATGGAAGAGTTAGCTGAATGAATACCTGGGTGATCTCGTCGATGGGTGTGTAGCTCATGGTGGTCAGAAGTGAAACAACGAGCGGTGGGAACCCGAATAGGATGTCATAAGTTAGCTACAATTGTATACTATAGGCTATGGGCTTTAGTTCCCCTCCGAGTCCGTTTTCTCAATTTTGGCTAAGTCCCGTTCTCACAGGCTCTCACGGGATAAAAATATGTATATGTGACCGTCACGTGTGAGTGTGACACACGATCGACCTGCTTACCATATTTGGAAATGCTCCCAGTGATCGGTTAGTGGTTGGAAATTCTCGGCAACGGTTGCTCCTTAGCCATATGGCAATTTACTTATTATTTTCTTATTATTTTCCTCTTACTATCTACCACCACCAACACCTATCCATTGCTATCTTACTTCATGAACCCATCTAAAGATGTCTCCGCTCGTGCAGCGCAGCGAAAGGCCCGCTTGCAGCAAATAGAATTAGAACAGCGTTTGGAGGAAGCAGAGGCACTTAGAATGACAGAAGACCAGCGTCAAGCTCTCTTCGAATCTTTCGTCTCTGTTAAAGTAGAGTTTTGCGACCTTGACGGCTTACATTGGACAAAGACTGCTCTCAGAAAACACACCTCATCGACGCGCAGACCATCTGCACCGTTTGTCGCCAAGCCGCCCAGCAATGGTAGTGCGTTCGCGATTTTGACCAATGCAGACCTCGCTACATTCACCGAAGACCAGACTGTGCGCGCGTCTGTCTCACCAGTCAAGGCTGCTTATCCCACCGATGACTTAGACCTCCCACCAGCCAAACACCGTCGTCGTTCCTGCTCCCGCTCACGTTCGCCCGTTAAGGGTCTCTTTACCCAATCCGGATCTGAGGGCGAACCTTCGACACCTCACCATACCACTCGTACTCCCGCCTCTGCTCCTGCCTCTATATCGGTCTTCTCCGAACCTACTACACCTCTTCCCGTATACACGGCCGGCGCGCCCATCGAACGTGCCAGCACAAGTCGGAGAAAAAAATCTTTCTCCCGCACCTACTCGCAAACAGATATCGCCTTTGGTGTGTCCTCCGACGTCGTCTCCGAGGTCATGCGAGGCCGTGCGCCTACCCGTCGCGCGGACGTCAAAGAATCCAATGATTTCGTGGAGTCCAGCATTCCAGAACTCGGAACCGTCAGGAGAGGACCCCCAGTAGCTGCACCGCCTCGTCCACCCTCTAGACTCGGTGGCCCGCGGCACTCGAGCTCCCGATCTCATTCCCGCCAGGTGTCTCGTTCTACTGTCCGGAGTCCCGTTACACCTGTTCCTGTCGTCATCGGTACCGACGATGACGAGGAAGAGGAAGATGGTTCGCTAATGACACCTACGCCTGCTCGCTTCACTTCTGCCGTTGAGTATCCTGATAGGGCTGTGTCACCTTCGCCTATTCCTCCTGTCCCTGCCCCTGCCGCTTCAACGCTTGCCCCGCCCCGAGACGCCCGAACGAGAGCATCTTCTGGTCCATTGAAAAGGAAACGAGTCCCTGGCAGCGGGGTGGTAATCGGTCCTCTAGATCTTCCCCCTCTCGTTTCGACAGTATCCCAGTGACCCTGGTCCTGGTCTTATGTTCCATCGTCATGACCTCTTTACGACTGAACGAACGAAGTTAAAAACGTTACCCATTATACCGGATAGATTGTTGGAAAGATCGGAATTCGATTTTGTTGTATTAATGCACACGTAGACTTGGTTAGGGGGTTATCATTATGGGCATATTATCATATCATTTCTTGCCATCTCATTATCATCTGTCGCTATTCTACCCCCACCCCCACACAGAAATGTATTCTTTCTAGATTTGCCCCCGTACTCGGGCTAGATGCACTACGTACTGACCACTTGGGTAGTCGTATATCACCGTCTTGAAATGGATGTAGAGGTATCTAGTACATTAGTACATATTGTACATATAAACCGTACATACAGCGTGTATTCCATATCCCTCTTTTCATAGTCCAAAGCCCGATTGAACCTGTATCTTTTTGAAGGCCTAGGGAGGTGATACTGGAGCAGCGAACCTTGTATCAAATTTGCTTTACAACGTCGATAGTATGTAGCCAGATGTAGCCTGTGGCCGAGGAACGCGTGTTGCGATAATGAGTTAGAAATCGTCATCGTGGCGCTTGGACTATTTTGAAGATGTCAATGAATGAAATTGAATCCGAGGCTACATGCTCAAGCATTACCGTACATATAATTAACTATTGTACTATACATCTCCAGTATTTGCTAGACCAAAAGCAATGTAAAATATAATCAAAGAGAGGATTAACAAGCACCGATTTAGAGACGGGAAAAACACTTTCGGAATCTCACAGAGTCTAAGTCTTGGTAGCAGAGTCCCTGCCTCTACCGCAACATAAACCTCTTCTTTCCATTCTTCTCTTCTGTCTTGGCCTCCAGTTTCACTATTTGAATGCAAACGATCCATGTACTCATCCGCACGTGAGGTCTCCGAGGTCGGGAACTCACTACCAATACTACTGGTATCCGTGTTCAGGGAGAAATCAGTATCGAGAGCCACATCCAGATTACGAATGATATCCCAGTAATCCTTGAGTTCGTCCGAAAGCCCGGCTGTAGAACTCGTGCCAAGCTCAAGATTCTGCTCTTCTAGAGCCATTGAGGAAAATGTGGGCAAGGACGACGGCAGTGACGACGATGACGATGGGCACAGGGGCGGAAGTTTGGGTATGTCAAAGGTGCTTCTCATAAACTCTTCCGCTTCTCGGGGCTTGTCTTCACCATCGTCTTCGCGGTTTGTACATTCACCATCACTACTCCAGTTTTCACTTAAAGTAGAATCGTCGTGTGAGGATGGAGGGTACGAAGGGAAAGGTCTCAAAGATGGGAATGAAGGGAAAAGTGGTAAACGCTCGATGTTCAGGGACTCTAAGGAAAGGGATGCAAACTTCGTCAGAGAGTATGGCAAGCGGGCGTGCGATGCCACTAAAGCCTGCGTCGCCTTGTTGGCGAGAGCAAAAGATGCCTCTTCAACCGTTGTGCTTGATGAAGACAGCGCATTGTCAATCGAGCTTTCAGGAATTGACAGGCTTGGTCCGGCGGGAATCTTCAACGACTCCAAAGATGGCTAGAGTGATGTGATGTAGTCGTCAGAAACAAAGTCTTTCAGTTATACAGGACTCAGATGCCTCACCGGACTAGATAACTTCCTTAGAACTTGAACTACCTCCTCCGTTTTCAAACGATCAGCAAAGTGATGACTCCAGCACATCTCAACGGTCTGCCAAAGCTGATCTGACATCGCGCTTTCACCCGACGGCCGTTGTGGCCTTTCACCCCCAATCACTTTCATCATCACAGCAGGATCGTGTGTTATTTCTGGGAAAGGTGGTCGGCCCGTGTACAGCTAAGTGAATAAGCAACCGAAAAGCGTGTTAGTTCCATTTTTCTCACGATGTCAAAGCTATACCTACCTCGAGGCAGACACAACCAAAGGAGTAAACATCAGTTTCTGGGGTCAAGCGGAACCTATCTAAGCCAAAGGACGAAGGAATGTGCAGTTCAGGAGCCATCCATCTAACAGAGCCTTCATGTCTTGAAGTAAAAGTGGCAGCAGTTGCATCGTTGAAAACAGTCAGGCCGAAGTCTGTAAGACACGCTTGCCAGTTCTCGTTGATTAAGATATTTGACTTGCAAATCCAAAGAGTCAGTATGAACCTTTCGAAGGAGTGAAAAATGTAACATACCCCTCGAAGGTCACCGTGTACTATTCTTTGGCTATGGAGATATGCTAACCCCTGAGCAACTTCATGAAGCTACAAGAAAGAAAGAAAGGTGAGGGACAAAGATAACAGTCTGTAAGAAACATATATACCCGTTTATCGATACCAGCTCTTCCGTTTTCAGCCAAGTACTTGAGAATTGTGCCATGCCTCATCCACGGAGATACCATGCATAGAAACGACGGAAACGATTCTGCATCAATGCCCAAGAAGGGGACTATAAATTGATTGTTGAGATGTTGCCAGAGAAGTGCCTCGCGGCAAAATCTCTTGAAATTGCCAAGGCCGCAATTAGTCCAAGGGTCCCTCACAATGCTTCGCAAAAAAACATACCCGGCGAATATTAGGAAGGCCAGGGTCCCTCTGGAATATCCTCATCCTTTTGAGAGCAACGAGTTGCCCGTTGTAGGAAGCTCTGTATACATCTCCGAAGCCACCTCCAAAGGAAGCCTGTGAATCCTGTTTTTCGACTCCTTTAATGAATAGCGAAGAAGGGAGTTTATCACAGGTCTCCGACAACCTAACGAGTAACCTTCGGGCTTTGGCGCGATCGTCGTCGTCAAGCAGATAACCCTTGTCGAGAACCTAATGAGAAGCGGTATGGTTAGAGGTCTCAGATGGGGAGGTTCTTTCTGATACACACAGCTTGAACGACGTCGAGGAATTGCTGCGCCTCGTCCCCTTCAAGAGCGAGAACCATTTGCCTATATGATTCAGAATGCGAGACAAAGTGCAAGGTATCTGCTATTTCATTCTCATCGGCTTGGAGTGCTTCTCGAATCTTCGGCTCATCAAAGATGTCAAGAGCTGAGGCCACCTGGACATTTCATGAGTTGACTTTCTAATATTCATGCACGAAGCCACTCACTTGCAAGAGATTAGCTCGATACTCACGACTCCGCACGAGGCTTGTGACAGGGTCCAGCAACTGCAGGGAGTGAGAGTATTCCATGAGCGTATTCCGGAGATCGTTTCGACCCGTACTAATAGTTAATATATGAGGTCAACTGAAGACATACTCAACGATGAGGGCTTACGAGTCGGTAACTGACACCTCGGCAAGGAGCGTAGAAAGTAAATTCTGCGGGCAGTATCAAATAAGCACGCACATCTCGAGTACAGTAGTTCAGAACATACTTGATATCGTATCTTTGCAATTTCAACCGTCGGAGAACTTGGCTGGACAGCCAATGATAGTTCAGATACTGTTGATACAACTGGAATAGCAAGGTCGGCTGAGCGAGCATCAAGCTCTAGTTTTGATAACTCAGTCGGTGCCGGAAGATCGAAACCAGTGAGTGGTAGTGTCGTATGGAATGGCGACTCCTCAATATTTGCGTCGAATTCAGATTTCTCTGACAAGTCAACGCTAGGACTCGTGTAGGACGACCTAGCTCCTTGGGACTCTTCGTATGTTGGAGGAAGCACATTGAGGCTGCTAGAGTTCTCCTGAAGACCTGAATCAATATGCTAAAAGCGTGCATAGAGAAGACCACAAACAACTAGATCGCTAGAGTGGGAGATGTTCGCAATGTGTGAGGAGAAATCATTGTCAGGCTCCTATCATGTGTCCTAAATGGGTCAAAGTATTCGAAAGAGGGCTTCCTGAGGTACATACATCGTCTGCAGGCACTTCGAACTCTCGAATCTGGGGGGAACCAAATCTCACTCGACGTGAAAGTGGGAATGGAGTGATCAACGTATCCTGTAAGGCGACCGATTAATAAGTAATGCCCGCTGTGTCAGATTGAAGGAACGACTAACAAGTTCTTCCTGTGGCGTGGTGCTGTTCCCTTTGAGGGCGGAACGTATCATCCGCGCTGGCTTCGCACCTGGGCGGGAAATAGAGGATCCGGAACTTGGTGACTCCGCCTTAGGACGCTTGAAATTGAGGAGTTCCAGCAGGTTCAAAATTCCCCTTTTGGACTTTCGTTCTGGTGTTGTCGGTGCTCTGACAGGAGTTAATCTTGGCAGTAAGCGACGTGCAGACCCTGAAGACTCTCTTCCTTCCATTTCTTCAGCTGGCGTTGTCCTACCATGTTTTCCTGGATACCCCAAGCAGACCAGAGGAGCCGTGCCTCGTTTGTCGTGTTCATTGACACAGAAGCACCACCCATCATTGAATACATGTAAAACATGGATAACATCGCCAGCTTGTACCGACAGCTCGTCTGGACGCGTAGAAATGTAATCAACCTCTGCGATGACAGAACCAAGAGACTTGGTGTCCGTAATGCCGTATATATCCTTGAGAACCAAGAGAGATGCTGCTATTCTTTCGCGACTGAACTGGGAGTAAGGTGGGGCATTCGGAGGAATGGGCAGAGGTCGCAAAGAATCCTTGCGCGGCAACAAGTCAGATGGAGAGTCCCAGGAGTTTACTGCTACTCCTGGTACATTCTTGAGAGATTTAAAATCTCCCGAGTCTGTCCTTCCATTTAAATTGCGTATTGCCCATGTCTGTACTACGGGATCATCGGCATATACACCAGTTTGGTTGATTTCATACTTGGGTCGTATTATGGAAGACCCTGAGTTGTTCAGTGTGAGACTTGGAGTAGAGTCGGTAGTAGGAGTCTTCAATCCCATAAAACCGAGAAAGATGGGAGAGGAAGCAAAAGACTGAAGACATAGGGTGGCGCGACCACCAATTAAAAGTGTGTCGAGAGGGCTGTGTTAATGAGAAAAAAAAACATGAGAAGCGCGAAATGTCAGGATTAGCGCTTCGTAGCACATGTCAATAGGAAATCGCAGTAGGACACAGCAACGGCGCTATACCTAAACTAAATTGGTAAGATAAAGTTCAGCGGCGAGAGTACGAGCCGAAGACCTCAATGTAACGTATATATTTAGACTTATTTATGTAGCTACCCGAACTTTCAACGGTAGACGCCGAATACATTTGGCAGCACCACACTAACTTGAAATAGAGAATCTGAGAACGCTGATGGAGTCATGTCTTCATCAATCCTAGCTCGATGGCTTTGATCTCTAGTGCCTGATGAAGGATTTCATCATGTCAGTTCACGTTCTACAGGGAATACCATTACTCACTAATTGCTTTGAAGAGAATCTAGAGTTGAAGAAATCGCCTGTGGCAAACCAAAGCTATAGTGATCCTCATTAAATTTTCCTTGGAGGTGTTGGTAGACTGCATTGACGTACCCCAGGATGTCCAGAAGGTCGATAACTTCCTCTGATTTCTCCCTCCTCATCAAGACCCCAAACCGGGCTAGTCATGTCAATTGTCTCGTCACCAAATAATTCTCTCATTGTATCACGAATATTATGATATCCAGTCCTACAGAATACACATAAGCCTCGAGATACAAGTATGAAGTGCGAAGATCGGAATACGCACGCAAAAACAATAGCATCCGCCGGGAGTGATGAACCGTCGGTGAACACTACCGAATCTTCGGTCAATCTTTCCAGTTCTACACCTTGCTTGATCTTAATCTTTCCGGATATTATAAGATCGGCGCATCCTACGTCAAGCCCTGCAAAAGATGAAATTTCAGATCCGGAGTGAACTCGGTCCAAAGGGTTGAAAGGTTGTACTAACAGTAGCCTGAGTTAGGGTTAGCCTTCTACAAATGACAACACTAGAAGCAACGAGCGTACCCCCAAGGCGTTCAAAAACCAATAGGAAGTTTCCAGTTCCCTCTGGGCCCATATTAATATCCATACCTGCCTTTCTCAAACCATCTTGCATAGGTCTCTCCTTCGCCGCCAGCTGATCAGCCATCGAGGTGCCCATCTTCTTTATCAAAGGCAGGGGAGTTGCCATAAACTTGAGATCACATATCCAGGTAGGTACCCCGTCAGGCCAAATTCTGTCAAGTCTCTCTTTCGTGTTGCTGGCTGCTACAACGCAAGTTGTAGATCGCTGGACCATAGTCACCTCTGCGCCATGAAAAGTAAGATCTTGACAAATATCGGCGGAGGTGTTGCCTGCACCGACGACCACCACCTTTTTACCAGTGAAGGCACGTCCACCCGAGAATGCGCTGGCATGGATCATAGTCCCTTTAAATAGACTACTGTCAAGGAGAGAAGGAATTCGAGGAGCGCCAAGTGTGCCAGTGGCCAGAACAATATGTACAGGGTGGATAGTGACATGCGCGCCATCGCGGTCGATAACGATGGTCCATCTCTTCGAGACTGAATCATAGGAGGGTGTCGGGAGTGGTCTTGAGTTATTCCAGATGACGAGATCCTGAGATTGAGAGTACTGTTCCAACCAGTTAGCCACTTTCTCCCGGGGAGTGAATATAGGCCAAGTCTCAGGGTAAGGGTGATATAGCACTGAACCAAAGAGTTAATTGAGTTTGAGTCCGTCAGCAAGTAAGTTGAACAAGCGTACTCGTGTGCTGATTTTTTGGTGTGTGCAAACTCAGAGTGGGGTATCGCTTTCTCCAGTTGTCCCCTATCCTGCGGTTCTGTTCTATGATTAAGGCGGGTATTTTCATCTGACGGAACCTCGCTGCTACGTTGAGACCACTCTGACCACCTCCAACTTGGAAAAAATAATCAGATGAAAAGTGTCAACGCAGGCAAACTGAGCTCACTGATCAGGACGTGCGGGTCAGCCTCTATCTTCCGTCGTCTCTCATTGGCCACATCTTCCCATGCAAGTGTATGTCCACCATATACACCCGCTTCAGGTCCAGTTTCCTCGTGTCCTATGATATCCGCCATAGTCATCAATACAGTGAGGGCCCGCCATTTGCCAGTCTCATCACGGAGAAGGCTGAAATATCCCTGCCCATAGGCTAAAGGTGTTGTGAATGTAAACCCCGAGCTCACCCCAAAATCTGTGGGCGTTATAGGACCAAATACTGGAGCCAGATGGGAGTGTTCGTCGAGCTTGAATTTGGCTAATGTCTCGGGTACCAGGTTATTCCTGAGGTAGGATTCAATCTGGGCTGGGCCACGGAGAGAGCGGTTGTTCCAGGAGAAAATCAATATGTCACGAAGCCAACCATCGTCTAGAAAGCATGACACAATTCCAGCGTAATCTGCAGCTGAAAGAAAGGTTGCAAAATCAGTGAGCCAGTTGGATGCCACTTCTTCAGGAGAAGGACTGGGTAACGCCATGGTTGAAATTCGTACGAGTTGACTGATACTATAGCGTTTATCTTGCAGGACTCATGCATTTATACCCATACCTCCCATGATCCTGAGATAATATTAAACATCTGGAAGAATGAGATTTCCGATTCCACATCGGACAAACCGGGCTCTGAATAAAGTGAAAGCGTTCAGAGGGCAAGCTTTGGATATGTATCGCAGGCAGGGCTAAGAGATGTCCGAATGTCCAAAAAGGCGAATTTCCGTGGTATGCTAAGTATAAGTCGACAGGCTGGAGAAAAAGTAAGCGCTTATAAGCGCTCATTGACCTGACTCTCACGAATTGGTCCCGCGGAGATTTCTCTTCAATTTTGGTTCCGAGCATCGGTCCACGCACATGTTCCTTTGCCACAGACCTCAAAATTTCTACACTCTCTATACACGAGAACCCTTGGTACGTATGTATGCATACCTAGACACCAGTGCTTAAGTGTTGAGAAAGTTGAGCTACAAGCTTAAGACGCGACTGATTAACCACCAAATCTCAATCCTGGATTTGCACCTTAATGGCACCCTGGGATGGGTCAGCAGCAACATGGAATGCAGCCACCGCGTCTTCCAAAGAGAAGCGGTGGGTGACGAGTGGCCTCACATTGATCAAGCCACCAGCAACCAGACGAATCGCTTTAGGATACTGAAAAATTAAGGTCAGTAAATTGGAAAGTGAATGCTGTATTCGGACACACCTGATTAGCGTACCGATATTGGAACTGGAGGTCAATTTCATTGGCACTCAGGTGCATGAAAGGGAACTAGAGAATCGCATTAGAAGAGTTCTTTGACACCTTCATGTGAAGTCGCAACACATACCGTCTGTTCGTTCTTTCCGACTCCAATAATGAAAACCTTGCAACCAAAGCCCACAGACTAGGTGGGGGCAGATAAGCAAAACAAAGACTTTGGGTTAGTTTAATCAGAATTGGACCCACATAGATGGCGGTATGAATACTACTCTCGACGCCTGTGCACTCCAAAGCAAGAGTCAAAGGTCCTCCCGCGGCTTTCTTAATAACCTCAGCTTGCTCTTTTGGTGTGCTATTCCTGTCAATCAATACTGTATGCACGCCAGGAACCAACTGCTTCGCGAAGTCCAATCGACTTTGGAATAAATCAGTGATGATGATTGGCTCCGCGCCAGCAGCCCTTGCACTTAGGAGGGATACCAAGCCAATAGGACCTGCGCCACTAAAGGCGACAAATGAATGCTACGTTTCCACGATTTGAAGCAGAAAAGCTCACCAGATCACAACTGGGTCACCAAGACGCAATCCTGCGCGGTCAATACCAGCGAGCGCGACCGCTAGGGGCTCACAAAGTGAGCCTTCTTCAAAGGACACATTATCGGGAAGACGGTGGAGCCATTGAGCGGGGTGAACATGCCATCTAGTCAGAGTGCCTTCAACAGAAGTGAGTCTAGGACTGGAGCCGTAGCCAGGGTAGAAGTACCATGATAAGGAGGTGTAGAGAAGAATACGACATTTGGGCATCCGTTGTAGCGACCTGTTCTGCAGGCATCGCACGCGGGTTGAGAGCAGGGAACACCTACTTCCATCGCTACTCGATCGCCTAAGAGGTACTTTAGAAATCGGTGACCGTATCATGATGAGTGTAATCCTCACCAACTTTCCACTCGGTGACGCCTTCACCGACTTCAACTATTTCACCAGCAGACTCGTGGCCTGATCCACACTATCATCGAGTTGAAATGTACTCTGCAGACACGAGTTCGAAAACCGCTCACTTCATCAGTGACTATCATCGAGTCTCCGATCTTCCCGTGTTTCCAAAAGTGAACGTCACTTCTGCATGCCACAACGCACTGTTTAGTAGGCAGCACTTGGTAAATTATCATGAACTCACCCGCAAATACCGGTTGCACGAACATGAAGAAGGACTTGCCCTGGACCAGGTTTAGGGCGTGGTTTCTCGACAAGGTGAATTTCATGCGCAGGATTATAGAAAGCAGCGATATTTGCTTCACTAGATGGCTTCTCTCCGGGGGTCAAAACTCGGAATTCTGGATGATCAAGAATCTTTCTAGGATCATAAAGAGCTGGGTTTCCTGAAGCAGTAGACATGGTGGTGTTGAAGACGATGGGTTAATCGATTTTGAAAGGGATGAGCCGGCAATAAACGAGCGAGTGCATCTTATGACACCAAGACTCTTAACTGGGGTACTCGGTAAGCTCTGTACAGTGAGAAATTTGCAAACTCGATGAACGGACCGTGAATAACGCGCCGTGTCGGTCCGTAAGTAGAGTCCGTCCGGTGTAATCACAGCAAGCTTTCGGACCACACAGAAGTACAATCCATGTTCCTTTATTGCGTAGTATTATTCGGTTTTATACATGTATGAAGGGTATGATTCATGCTTGTGTTACGATAGCAAGTTGGCAGATCAAAGGGAAATCAAGAAAATTTATCCAGACGATTGATGACCGCCAGTGAAACGTTTGAAAGTAAATCTTTGAATCAGGAGCGTGTCAGTTTTGAAAGCTTTAAATGTCGTATACCACACTGACCCTAAGAATGCAAGATCTTTCTCGGCGCCAACTCCTTCTACCTGGTCCAATTGATCAGGCATATTTCCAAAGTCATCGGTGGGGAAGTAGGAGGTGTCCGTAATGGACTGAAGACGCGGAACGAAGGGAGGATCAATTTGACGGAGTGAGGACCAGTCCGCCCCGTAGAAGAATGGATGAGACTTGATTTGGGTCACGGTAAGACGACTTTCGGCCCAGGTCATCATGCTGCAGGTACGAAAATCAATATCAGGGATCCTTTCTGGGAAGAAATTCGCACCTTCTGATCAAATCTTCACCTTCCCGCGAGATGTAAACTTCCTCAGGGAAAAACAAGTAGTTTGGCCAATCAATAATTTTCTTGTAGGTATCGCCGGGGTTATCTGAGCAGAATGGGGCATATCCAACAAGACATTCAAAGAAGATTGCTCCTAATGACCACCAATCGCACTCCTTCCCGTACCCCTTCATCAAGAATACTTCCGGCGCGATCTTGACAAGTCATAAGCACACAACTAGACCCCGCAAGCAAGATAAATTCATTGACTTACATAGTCCGGAGTACCGACAGTTGAATATGCCTAGAAAACATCATACATCAACTATTTGTATTTACAGAGATGAGAAGCACTCACCAGTTTTCTACGGTTTGCCTTCCATGTTGCAATCTGTTCTCTGCTCATGGTGAGATTGATCGGATTGACTTGGACGCTGTTCCGTGCGTGATCTCTCGTCTTCTCTTGTTCTAAAAAGCGCTTATAGAATTCACCGTCCGAGACTTTGTGTAAACCAGTGGAAAGACCGAAGTCGGAAAGTTTCAAATGGCCATGACGGTCAATGAGGACATTATCAGGCTTGATATCACTATGAAAACATCAGTCTTCATACGTGTCTGGATCTTCATTGCTTGCACTACCAACCGATGAATATATCCCAGATTGTGCACGGCCTCAATGGCAAGAATACACTCTGCCATGTAGAATCGGGTGACGTCCTCTGAGAAAACATCGTACTTCATCAACATGGTCATCAAGTCACCACCAGGCAAGAATTCCATGATCAGATACAAATACAGGGGGTCTTGGAAGGAGTAGAAGAGTTGCACAACCCACGGCGAGGTCGATTCGGCCAGAACGTCTCGCTCTGCACGAACATGGGCCAACTGGAAGAAGTTTGTCAAACAAAGGATGGTAACGAGAGAGCTACAATACTTACCTGGTCTCGTTTCAACATTTCCGCTTTTTGTAAGCTCTTCATCGCGTATACCTTCCCTGTGTCCACCTTCTGTACTAACCGAACCTGGCCGCATTTTGAGTAAAGGGAAGCCATACAACACGGTCGAGACCCTAATTACCTCACCGAAAGCACCTTTCCCAATAACCTTCACAGTTCTGAAATCAGTTAACTTAATCTTGGTCCTACGCAGTCGCAGATGCTGCGATTCCATCTTGGAGTGTTTGCGTATCTCCCGATCCTTGGCGTCAGGCTGCAATGTCTGTGACAGTTTGGTTTCCAGCTCGATCCGTCTAGCGTATGGTTAATAATAGATTGTCCATGAAATAAAGGAATATGTTCACCGAGCATTTCTTTCTATAGCAGAATCTACCGCCATCTTATAGTAGGAGACCAATTTCAACTTGGCAGCCGTGGACCGGGCAACAGCTTCAGACGAGAACGCGGCGGTGGACCGCTCAAAATACACATAGTCATCAGGTCGTGGCTTGGACGAGCTTTCAGGTAGCTGAAGCGGTGCGAGATTATGAGGACCCGAGACTGTGTTAATAGGGCTAGAAGGTCCAGGAGATGGTTGATGCATTGCCATACGTAGACTGTACGAATGGAACTTGAAATGAAATGAAACGTGAAACGAGAGGGAGAAGTAAGAGAAAGGACCAGGAAGGGAAGAGAGAGTAAAAGGAACAGAATTTCGTGACTGAAAGAGATTTAAACGTAAATTTGGTGCTCGTTGAACGTTGTAGAAACGGATGTATTCAATTATCTCTCATAGCGACCAGGCGCCGTAATGCCGGTTGTCACGAGTGTGACCTGACGAGTCACGTGGCTGTTATCGTCACGCATTGTTTGGTTTGGAACGCTTTGCCAATCATCTGTCTTCACAGAGCAGCGTTCGAACTTCGGACTGCAAAATTCAGATACTTCTCGTACGGCCATTGCGACAAGTGATATCTCTTACTTGAATCTCTTGCAACCATGACAGAGCTCACGTTTGATACCCTCATGGACGATGGAAACTTTCTTGGCTCAGAGAGAGCCAGGATGGAGAATAAGATCATACTTGAGGAGCTGGAGCGGAAGAAGAAAGCGCGCAGTATGGCAGTCCCGACAGACGACAATCGTGTCAAAGCGCGACTACGAGAGATTGGAGAACCTATTACGCTTTTTGGAGAACGAGTGCGTGAAGTGTGTTCTGTCTTATACGTTTATACTTGAACTTTCTTGCAACAGGCTGCTGATCGCAGAGACCGACTTATTTACGTCTTATCTCAAATTAATGCTGCACGGGGAGATGAAGCGATGCACGTCGATGAAGAGTCTTCGGACGAAAGTGAAGAGGAGGTCAGCACCCAGTGTCCTAAGCGCTTCACTTATATTGAAGCTAACTTCTGTGTCAGGAAGTGGAGTTCTATACTCCAGGCTCGCTTGAACTTCTCGAAGCAAGAAGAAAGATAGCAGAATTTTCTCTTCCCAGGTTAAATTTATCCTACCGATAGGTAAAAACGGTCAAGGTGCTTACTACTCTCTGTGTCTCCTTTTCCATGACAGAGCTCAAAAGCGGATCGCTCAGCAGCGAATAGATAGCAAAATGGAACTCGGGCGTATTGTGGATATACGAAAAAAGGTGTTTAGTGACGTGAAGGTATGTCCTGTGAACAGCTATGTCAATATTAGCATTCGCGGAAACAAGTACTAGAAATTTGCCATCCTTGGATCACAAATTGGAGATGAGAGGCCGATATCGCAAGTACGCTTTGCCCCTAACAACAATGTTCTGGCGACCGGAAGTTGGTCTGGAACCGTCAAGTTGTGGAATGTGCCTTCCTGCACGCCAATCCGTTCTTTGAGAGGTATGTTTCTATCTGTTATCCAGAGTGTGTTCCTGAGGCACAAACCAAGGACATAGCGACCGTGTTGGAGGAGTCGCATGGCACCCACTCGCGACTTTATCTCAAGGCCCTGACCTTGTCAATCTCGTCAGCGGTGCTGGTGATTGCAATGTGCATTTATGGTCTTTGAATAGGTAAATGTTCTCGGTTATTTTGTGCAATTGCCTTTTGAAAATGACTCCGACCTTTCAGTGAAACACCCTTGTCAATTATGAAAGGTCACCAGGACCGTGTATGTCGTGTCGCATTTCATCCATCTGGTAGTTACGTGGCGAGTGCAAGTTTTGACACTTCATGGCGACTGTGGGATGTCGCCACTTCCACGGAACTGCAGCTGCAAGAAGGACACTCTAAAGAAGTGTATTCGGTGGAATTTCAAAACGACGGAGCTTTGATTGCCTCTGGGTGTGTTTCATATTGCCAACATATGGCGTCCGCACAGTTAATTTCGCTTTAGAGGACTTGATGCCATTGGACGTGTGTGGGACTTACGCACGGGTCGAACAGCGATGGTTCTAGACGGGCATGTGCAAGGCATCTTTGCAATTGCTTTTTCCCCCAATGGGTTCGGATGATTCCCTTCTCGTGGCTATTTCGCTAATTCACTGGTTTCTTATTGTTTTTTTTTCCTTGCTCTCTCTGCATATAGGTATCAGGTTGCCACTGGAGCAGGAGATGATACTATAAGGATTTGGGACTTGCGATCTCTCAAATCTCTCTACACTATACCAGGACATACCTCTAATGTGTCCGACATTCGCTTCTTCCACGCTAATGACCTTTTCTTCAAGAAGCCTTCGGCGCCGCCACCGACTTCTGTTGATAGTAACGGGGATGTAGAAATAACAGAATCTGACAGGGACTCCAAGGCTGAGTCATCTGTCCCCTCCTTCACTCCAGAGGAAGAATGGTCATATCGGTCTGGTCTTTTCTTTGCTTCCGCAGGCTATGATGGGTATGTCAAACTATGGAGTGCTGATGATTGGCAACTACTTCGTACGTTGACCACAGATTCTGGGAAGGTGATGTCGGTAGACATATCGAGTGATGGCAACATGATTGCCAGTGGTACATACAACCGGAATTTCCAGCTGTTTGCTCCAGAGGATGTACTGTAGTAGTCGTTGTATATAGTCAGAATTGATTCTTCCTTGATGAAAGTGGTTCACGAACAGGGTCCGGTCGATTGTCGTTGAGCTGGAACGCGAGATATGCGCCGGCGGGTGGGAATTCAAAGTCCGCTTACGCGTGACGGTGGTGTCGCGTCGAACGGAACATCGTCTACTCACGAGCCCTTGGCCCTCTATCGCCATGCAGTCGAGTCGTCCAGCATCGAATCAGCCCCCAGTGAAGATATACAATGCTGTGTATTCGTCTGTACAGGTATGCTTCTGTATTTGGATGGTGAATCCAACTAATCTGTTTCAGGTGTACGAGTGCATGATCAGAGGTATCGCTGTCATGCGTAGACGCGGCGATTCCTATGTAAACGCGACTCAGATACTCAAGGTGGCTGGGGTAGACAAAGGACGGAGAACGAAGATTCTGGAAAAAGAGATCCTACCTGGTAAACACGAAATCGTCCAGGGTGGTTATGGAAAGTATCAAGGAACTTGGTAAGTATTCGTGATTTTCTCGACAGAAACATTCCTGACATCTGCTGTAGGATCCCTCTTGAGAGAGGGCGCGATATTGCTGCACAATATGGTGTATTGTCATTGCTTTCAGCGCTTTTCGATTTCACCCCAAGCACAAATTCCCTAGCTGCCCTGCCTGTATCCACTCCTAACATCTCTGCCTCACCTCGTCCTCTTTCTGCCTCTTCATCATATCAATCACTCGGGAATGGTAGCTCCGGAAACTATCTATCTTCCATGCCTTCTATGCTTGCCCCTCCTCCAATAATGCCAGGCTCGGCTCTTCGTCTCTTAAACCAAGGTCGAGCTCAGGGTCTCTTTACTCCCTCAACCTCAGCTGCTCATGGCACAGGTCGATTAAGCCAACATTCTCCCGCTCCTCATTCACAATCCCCATTCTCGCATGCCTCGGCTACGCCACCACCCTCTCAGACACTGAAACGTCAACGCTCAGACCCTGAAGCCGAGACTCCTGCACCGCCTGCGGACGTGACAATGGCAGACGGAACGCGACCTCCTTCAGTAGGTGCTCAGACTAACGGCACTTCGATTAGTGATGAAGGTCCGTCGCCTGCGAAACGCCCACGAAAGGAGCCAACTCCACCACAAGTGCATGCCCAGCCACCAGCAGCCGCTCTTCGTCCGTCAACTTCGGCAGGTGGAACCGCACCTTCTGTCCCTCCCTTGATTGACGCAGAGCGCTTACCCCGATTTGCCAACAAGCCTTCTTATCCCCGTAACCTCGATCCCTCAATACCTCTCAAAGATACGCGACGCGCCATGGTCCTTGCTGCCATATACCAAGGCGATGATCCTGTCAGTGTTCTTAATTTATTGCGTGAGATAGCGCCGCTGCCAACGAATGGGAACAATCCCCCGAGCGCGCAGAACTCAAGCAGGACTATTGATGTCGATACAGTACTCGATGAGCAAGGGCATAACGCTCTGCATCTTTCAGCCTCATTATCACGCGTAGCTACGGTGCAAGCGCTGCTCTCACAGGGTGCTGATGTTCATCGAGGAAATCACCTAGGCGAGACACCGCTGATGAGAGCTATTCTCTCGACACATTGTTTTGCGGCTCAATCGTTGCAGGTTCTCCTCCAGGCTGGGCTTTCTCAGTCTATTTTCACTGTCGACACTTCCCGAAAGAGCGTGCTACATCATATTGTATCTTTGGCTGGAGTAAAAGGACGCGCCGTTACGGCACGGTATTATTTAGACCAGGTATTTTATTGGATTGCAAATAACATGGGCGGTGACTTTGGGAGCATCGTGGACTTGCAGGATGAGCACGGAGACACGGCTTTGAATATTGCTGCGAGAGTGGGTAGTCGTACTTTGGTTAGAACTTTGGTGGATGTGGGAGCAAATAGGACACTAATGAATAAATTGGGTCTAAGACCTGGCGACTTTGGTGTCGAGAGCGAGGTAAGGTCTACTATTGTACTTGTTCTACTGCTCTTATTTACTTTTGATTTTAGGAGTTGAGCGGCGGACCCAAAGCGGAGGATATTGTTCAAATGCTACGGCCAGCGCCCCCGGCGCCAGTCCAAAAGTCTCAAGACGTTATTGTTGGTATGACAGCTACCTAGGTTTACTATCATTTATATCTGCTCACTCTCTGCTCCAGGTATGACTGCCATGATACAGTCGCTATCGACTGATTTCCAGGCAGAGATTAAGGTCAAGCAAGATGCCTTGGATGTCACACAAGCTCATCTCCGCGCTGCCACACGTGAACTGTCGGAACAGAGGAAACAGATACAATCGTGGCAAGCTAGATGCGCCGAGTTAGATCTTTTAGGGCAGAGAGTCAAAAATCTGGAGAAGGCTATAGAGGAAGAAGATCTCTGGGATTGGACTGGACGGAGTGGCGCAAAAATTGTAAAACGAATAGACAAAGGGACGAGAGATAGCGAGGATGGGGAAACGCAGGAGAGCCGGCTTGCGGACGAGGATATGGATGCAGATGCTTCAGCCGATGATGATGATGAGGCGATAATTCCGCAACCTTCGGCACCGTCAAATGGCATATCTCCAGCATTTCGTTACCGGGGCGTTTCTTCTACTTTGGTGGGGATGTCAGGGAGTGGAGACTTATCTTCTTTGGCCCAGAACCCATCGTTCAGTGTTGATCCGGATCCTCCAATACCTATAGGCAATAACGTTGAGACCCTGATCAAACTGCGTAGAATGAAGATGTGGCATATGAGACTAGAAGAGTTGATGGAAGAGAGACTAAGGGGTTTGCGAGGCGCAAGTGCTGAGAAGGAATACATGTGTCGGCGCATTGTGTCCCTTTGTACCGGGGTGGCCATCGACAAGGTTGAAGATGTAAGTCGTTGTCGGATTCTTGTTTCCAGTGTTTCTTACACCGTCTCAGATGTTGGACAATCTCGTCATTGCAATGGAGAGCGAGGCTCAAATTATAGACATCAGTAAAGTGTCTGGATTTTTACAGAAGGTATGGAAACTCTTTTCCTGATCTCATCGGATCTCTCCTCACATATGAATATTTAGGTTCGAGATGGGATAATTTAATTTAAATACAGTTCTTTATTCGTTTTTCATGCTGCTGGTCTGCTCTGAACTTTCAAGTTATCTTGTTTACGTCCGGTGAGACTATATCACGAAGTGCCGCCCGTTTTTTATTTCTCCTAGCTGCTCCCTCCTTTGTAATATATCTCTACGAATTGTAATATAGATATGCGAAGACAATTCGAAGTGCACGTGTGCCATGAGCGAGTACGCGACGCGTTCGGCGCTTAGAGACGAGAGACGAGCGCTAATAGCGTAAATAACGCGTGCAGCGGAGTTTCAAAACCGTATAGGCCCCCTCATAACTTGAACTACAGTCGGTATTACTGCTCATACCAGTCATGTCGCAAGGCCAGCCTCTTCTTTCTCCGTAAGCTTCTTCGTCTTTCTCTTCTGCCATCCACTGATCAAGCCGGAACGTAGTCAAGATGTCGATAACACGCCTGTATATCCTATAATCCATATGATACGTGCGGTAAGTGGATTTATACTTTGCACTTGCTGCTTTTCTGACGCCCGGTTTACAGGATGTCATAGTATGTTTTCTCTCTCCGGTTACAAAGTGTTGAAAGAGGTTCGAGTACTTTTCAAGCACTTCATAGGTTCGTAAAGTCCCGGTCACGAAATGGCACCGAGGCTTCTAACTCATTGATAATAGATACCCCCCTTTCATATGAAGCGGTGCGTCGTAATATCAGTCGTCGCATTACTTTCAATGGCATATCTAAAGCAAGCTTAGCTTACCGCACCTGATTTGACCTACACTCTAATCCGACCACTGGTGGAGAAATATGCCGCTTTACAACGTGAAGGAAATATGTCCATTGTCTTTTGTTTTCTCCTAAACCGAGTCTACTTCTCCCGCGATCAAAACATGGCGACTGCCTCCGTCTCCCGGTCCCGCGCGGAGCTATGTGAAATCCTCGCAATACGAACGCTGCGGGAATATGGGAATAGTCTGTTGGAATTGGCACTGGCACTCACAACGAGCTGGCCGGTCTTCAACGGAGCAGACGAGACTGTTATGCAATTGGCACGAGAAGAAAGGGAGGATTTGGAAGAGCGTGTGGGGAACGCAATCGAGATGGCGATCTTAGGTAAAGCGAAGAGATTCATTAAGAGTTCATCTTGCCAGAAGGTCATTGATGGGATCTGGTCGTGAGTGGAGTTTCGTGCACAGTCAGTGACTCTAGATACTTATCACCCTACTCTGCAGCGGAAAGTGCGTCTATCAGGCCGAAAGCAGCCATTCAATCCTATCAGACGTAAGTCTCGTACACAAATTGCTGCTGTCTTTGCTGATCAATGAATGCTCGCATAGACGTATAAACGAAACCCAATACACTTCTACGATCCGCATAAAGCCCCTTTGTTGGATCATTACCGGTATGTAGGATCTGGGCGAGAGGGAGCTCTGCTGAAGACTATCACAGGCTTAAAGTCCCTTCCATTCGTTCAGTGCTCGAATATTCAAAGTGCGTTCCAGAACACACTATGTTGGTCCTTGATTCACATAACTTGAACTGCAGCTTCCTAATTCTCTTTGTCTTCTTTGTCCTTGCGATAGAGTGGAACGAGAGAGATAGGCTGAACCCGCCTGAATTAATATTCATGGTTTACGCATTCGGATTCTGTCTAGAGAAAGTTGCAGCAATGCAAGAGCATGGAATACAAGGTAGGTTACTTTTTAAGCACTTGCTCGATATGTTATTAATCGTCCATGATGCAGTGTATTTCAAAGGAACATGGGTACGTTCCTCAATCGGTTCAGCAGGCTTGCGCTAATTGTATGTTAGAATGGGTTTGACTTGGCCTTTGGTAATTCTATCCGACCATGTGATCTGGTATATTGCTGATACATATCGTCAGTGACTACGTTCCTTCTTTACGCGTTTCTTAGATTATATGGAGTACTCCACCACGGTTGGTTCACTCCACTTCTCATAGTCTCAGGATAGTCTCAGGCTCATGAATGTTATATCAGCTTTATGGGCTCGCAGCACAGGCGTTGACTGCCTTGCAGTGATTGCATGCCTAATGTTCCCAAGGTTCATCTATTTACCGCCCTTTCTTTCTGCATAGAGTTGGCTGATCTTGTTCCAGGCTTGCGTTTGTCACACTGAAGAACAATCTCATGGTTCTTTCTCTCCGAGCGATGATCATGCAATTTCTATTTCTGATGATGATCGCTGCATTTTGCTTTTGCGGTTTCTTGTATGCACTGTGGACGTACGTTGCATCTCTTCTCAGTATCGCTTCATGTAATATTGAGCTCCTTCATGATAGATTGAGCCGAAACCAAGCCGGGTATGTGATGATATCTTCAATCCAAGCTAGTCAACGCTTACATTCGGTCCCACTCAGGTATAGCGTCGGGTACGCCACTTCATTCCACGGTATGAAATAGTTTTGCTGAATGCAGGCTAGACAAATCGCATGGTGGATGCTTGACCTTTGGTTTGGATTGGACGCAAGCGGATTTGATTTATCAGGTTTGCTTTCTCCTCACTGTTATTACTTTTGCAGACCAAGTCTTACTATGCAGAGAAATTTCACCCCGTCTTTGGCCCTGTTCTCATGGTCACGTATGCTTGTCTGAGCAACACTCTACTGTTGACCGGTACGTTCTGCAGCCACCTACGTAACTCTTAGTTGTCTGAGTACTCGGAGCTTCTAGTTTTGGTCTCCGTAAGCTCTTTATGCAAACAGCATATGGAAAGTCTCGCTTATCTGTGAACCTACACATAGATTCTCTCTAACACATTCGCTAATATTAACGAGGACGCCGCTGCTGAAGTGAGTCTTGCTCTTGTTGTGTAAAGGTGATTTTCTTAAAAAAAAAAAACCCTTTGTAGGCCATGTTTAGACGCGCGGTATCTACTATTGAAGGGTACTTTCATATACTTTCAGTTCACGAATTGGCAGCTCAAATGCTTTTTAGGGTCAAAGCAGACTCACTGTTCTCGTACCAGCCTCCGATCAACCTCGTTGCATTGTGTTTCATGGTACCTCTCAGTTGGATCTTAACGCCAAGATGGTTTCACAAGGCATGTTTCAGTTTAATCTAGATGAAATGGTTTGTCTAATTCTTCACCTCTTTAGGTCAATGTATTCATGATCAGGCTTACGAATTTTCCAATGCTGTTGCTTATTGCTTTATATGAACGACAAGCGAAGAATAACGGCACTACAGGCTTCTATGAGACAGTCGTTGCTGTGACTGAAAATTGGTATGATGCGCTTCCCCGGACACTAAAAAGACTTTGTGAGCCAAATTTCCTTTCACGGGCCCACTATTTGTTCATCACGCACAACATAGCTATCTTTGAAGGATTAGCAGGCTCCGATGGGGACATCGCTGCAGTGCGTCATATATCTTCGCTGTGGAATTTTTCTCACTAAAAGGTGTTTATGCAGATATTTGAGATTGAAGAAGAGTTGGACACCAGTGCGCTTGATACTCGGGATGATATCGAAACATCTCCCAGCAGAGCAGACAAACCATCTAATCACATTCAACCTGCACCAACCAGCCCCACTCGACGACGAACATCAACATCTACCCCCGCAAGACCGTCGCCAGCGCCCCAAGGTTCGAATCAGAACAATCACAGCCAGGGACAGGTGCACTTTCAAGTCATCCCTCCTCAAAATCCGAGTCAACCACATCCTATTGCTCGTACACGCGTCAACTCCATCATGAACCGTGGGCTTGAGGTCGCCCAGAGTTTTACTAGCCCTTTGGCTCAGATTTACCAACCCCTTGTTGTGGATGATGATATACCCAGCGAAGTCTCAGATCAGACTGCCGGTAATGGAGTCCCCTTGGTCAGTTATGGACCTATAACCCGTCGAAGATTGTCTTCTATTCAGAATGGACTCCGGAGAAGCCCGACAGATGCTGGTGCTTCCACTCGCCACACCTTACATCCTCACAGCAGTTCTCCAAATCAGCACCAGCTACATCGTCATCAGTCTCAGCGAGTGCCACCTACACAATCACATCAAGGAGTAAAAAGATTTCCACCAATGGAAGAGATAATGGGAGGTGATGACGGGGTACTGTCGGAAAGTCCGCCTACTATCGGGACTGAAATAGGCGGGCCTGGTGGCAGGTCACTACCTACCGCAGGCCAGGTACGGGAAGAAGAAGGACATACTGGTGGCGTGTCGCAATGGGCGAAGCGATTAGAAACTATTGAGAACAGACAGGAAAACATCGAAAGCCTTCTCAAGACGATAGCAGAGGATCTTAAAGCATTACGAACTTGAAGTTCATAGGATTTTAGATAGCATCTATATTATACTTGGGGCATATACCACAGAATACCAATTGTACACTGTTTCTCCTCCCATGTTCCGGCTACTATACTCAGATGTCGCTGTGCTATCGCAGACTAATTGCAGCGAACCAATAAATTGCTACAGTCTACTACAGCCACTAAAAATACAAGATGTACCGAAAACTCTTTACAAATAAGTAAACCACCATACCGAGCGGAATAAGATACGATCGAAAATTGGTGAATAGTTTGTTGAAGACAAAACCAATAACATCACCATCGCCGAGGTGGACCATCATTCTCCTGTTTACGAGGCCAACCTGAGTTTGCGCTTCGATGCGAGAAGTCGTCACCACGGCCCCTCCCTCTTCCCCGCCCTCTTCCTCGATCCCCTCTGCGATCACGTTGTTCATTACCCCGTCGATATTGATCACGACCATAGGATAGCTGCTGGGCGTTCGCGCCAGCTTTAGGTGGGTACTCTGCACCAGGGTACCTCGGAGCACCCGCCTCCCATGTTTGCGTGGGAATGGACATCGGGATCTGTACTCCAGCGGTTTGCGGAGCGGCAGCCGGCATAGTTGTTGCAAGGGCTTGCGTTATAAGGCTCATCTGCTCTGGGGTGAGGGATGCTATCTCTGCCGCTAATGCTGATTGATCAATAGGTAGGTTAGCGGCGAGGCCTGACAGGGAACTGGAAACTGGAAGACCAAGTCCTGCCAATGGATTGGGGGTTGGTAGGGTGAAACTAGGGGCGGGATTCGAGGCAGAAACAGGGGTGGGTGTAGTGACCGGAAGGACTTGGGGGGGAGGCGATACTCGCGACAGCGGTGGTGGTGAGGCAAGTTTTCCTTTGTTCAAGATCCAGATGCCTACGATGTAGTTTAATGTCCTCGTTTTAGGCAAGCGTAAATCATCCAGAAGTTCCATATAGTCGGGCAATGGGTCACTAGAAAGTAATGGTATAATGTAAAGTTCTTTTCCCGGATGATGGTCCTTGGGACGTTGTCCCCAAGGAAATACGAGACCATGACGCCTATTGCAAGCAGTTAGTCTCTACCATATACAATATTTTGGACAAGCTCACCCTTTAGCTATAAGGAACTCTGATAAAGTCTTGAAGCCTGAATCATCGGCGCCAGGTGCGGGAGAAAAAGCCACCGCAATGAGCTCTTTTGTTGGATTCATGCGCATTTGTAGCAGAAATTTTGATGAATTTTCAACGGGAACGCGTCCGTCAATTCTGAGATTATCAGATGGAAATAGAACCTTCCAACGGAGGGAGGCTGGCTCAATGTCTTTTCCTCCCATCTGACGAGCTATCACGGGAGTTTCTTGAGGTATTGTAGAATCAAGGGGCATGTTAATCTGTACAGAACTGTGTCAAATAACAACTAAAGGGCATGAAAACAATGAAAACACACCTTGCCCGACCAGACAGGAGGAATATCATTGAAAGCAGCTTGTAAGTCTTCGGGGGACGAAGGCTCCTCCTTCTCTTCTAAGAACATGTCGAAGTCGTGGTCATCGGCCACGGCCGGTTCTACATCCATCGGGACATCCACAGCGACGTCTTTCGGCTGTGGCGGTTCGGGAGCAGGTGGTTGCGCATGGTCCGATTCTGTTGGAGATGGCTCGGATGGGGACTGCGGGTTAGCAAGAGCAGAGAGACTCGATTGGGTCCATAAGGAATTAAGGTCGAAAGTAGGTACTCGTGGGGTGGAAGGTTTTGGTAAAGTTGGTGTCGAAGCAGGCTTCTGAGCGAAGGGAGAAATGCCGGTAGGCGAATTGAGGATAGTTTGAGGGTCAGTAGTGGGATTAGATGAAGATCCGGTAGCGTCGTCTTGGGTATTTGCCGAAGGTGACGGGGGTTGCGGTGCTTCAGGCGAAGTTGATTCTTGAGCTGAGAGTGGCTCGTCGTCGATGTTAATAAGATCCGCAAGGTTCAGTTCTGGCTCGGGAAGCACAAGCTCGGAAGAGGTGTTGACGAACAATGGTGGTCTTGACGGCAATTGCATTGGCCCATCTAGAGCGTGCACGGGCACGGGAGGAGGAGCACCCCAGTTCTCACTCGTAGCAGCAACAGGTGACTCGGGCGGAACAGAAGTAGACAAAGTGCGCTGTCGAGGCTGAGAAGTTCTCAACCTAGCTAGGCGCTCTCGTTCCATTCGCTCCTCTTCCTCTTGCTGACGTTCACGCTCACGGGTACCAAATTGGCCAGTGACATCCTCAATATCTTCCAAACCTTTCCGTGTAATTTTTGCACGAGGAGCTGTCGTCTTTTGGAGAATAGACTGCTCTAGTGATTCCTGTTCAGCACTCTTTATAGACTGTTTCAACTCCTCGTTCGCTAGGTCAGTTGAGGACATCAGCGATATCTCTTTTGGGGTGATCTGGGCAGACGCAATGCGCTTGTGAAGGACGACACGGTCAACCTTGCTAAGGTTGAACTGCAGCATCCGGAAACGATCTCTATACCAAAAACATCAGTCAATGACGCGAAAAAGAATGAGAATTTGAATGTTACTAACTTGTACTTTGCTCCCGCTGAGGGTTTTCCCGTTTTATCCGGCTCAGAGTATATTTCATATACACATTGCTCAAGGTCATCAGCGAACTTCTTTGCATCCTCTGAGACAGCATTTTTCTCGTTGTCCGATAGCTCTTCTGGCTTCTTCTCGATGAGGGGACTGGGTTCTAAGGTAGAATCCGCCTCGTCACCCTCACCCTTGCTACGTATATGAGGGTACCGGAGAAAGATATCTCGAAAGACATCCTCAAGCTTTCCAAGGCAATACTTTCTGGTAGGGTCATCTAAAGGGTCAGAGGTCTTGGCTCTCTTTGGAGGTGGTCGGTTCGCCGATGTATCCTGTGCCCTACGTTTTGATAACCTCTTCAGAGAAGGAGAGGATGCTTTGGACTTGCGTCGACGACCGAGTTGATCGGAAGCTTCAGACACGTCGGATTCAGTCTCGGACAGAGAAACGTATGAACGGCGACGAGCACGGCGCTATTGTTTGTTCGAGATATAATGAGCTGCATTATCTCAACAGACCAAAAAAAGAATAGATCGTACCTTGCTTCGGTCTCCTTTGGCCTTAGCACTATCAACTACATAGTCATCCTCGCTTTCCGAATCTTCAGATGCGGATGGAGGCTCTGCAGGCTCCGGGGATGTGTGTGCCTGCGATGCCTCCGTAGGGGTCGGCTCTTGAGGAGTCTTCGACTTTTGGGTCCGGCTAAGGGATACAGTTGTTGGCCCTGACTCAGTCACCTCTTCTACGGCGTCAGGACCCTCCCAATGCACTACACGAAACAAAGATAACTGGTCAATACATGATCATCCTTTGCTATGATAGTTATTGAAAAGGGAAAATAAAGGTGCCTTGTCGCACTGGGTAATGTATATGCTACTATGAACACTGATTTTGAGCTCTTAGGCGTCATGTCGCAAACCGCTACGGGCCAACAGAGGTTCGCGTGCCTCAAGAGAACGACAGTACTGTAGCGATAGTAACACCGCATAACGATACTAATGGCTCGAAACGCGCGCAGATAGTACTCAGATGTGACTCGCGATAGGATGTGGCAAGATACGACAATTATTTTCAAGTATACATGTACGACCAGTGCGACAAGCAAGACGGGTAAGGAAAAGCTTTGAAAAGAACAGTCGAACGGATACAGGCGGAAAAAGTGGGCGTAGAATGAATAAGGATGGTACTCACTGACTGAACGAAGACCAGTTGCCTCGGAACATGAAGGGCAAACATAAACATCTGTAAAGACGAGAATTTATCAGAAACTGCAGGACACCACGAAGAAATCGACATGAGAGTGCAATTTTGGGGGGATGATAGTGTTTTTACCAGAAGGAAAGGTAAAGAGATGGGGAAAATAGGGAAGAGAAAAGAAATGCTCACTGATATCTTCGGCATCCCGCTCGCTCAAGTCTACGCAAGAGAAATGATACCTGAATAATAGTCTATTGAGTCAAGGCTAGGAAGGAGCGCGATGTGTTACATACCAGTCCTTACACTCGGAACAATACACCATTGGCGACCCATCATCTCCTTTCCTACAGGTGCAAAAGACTTTTTCCTGCGGAGTTGATTTGACTTTCCCCTTGCCCAAAGTCGCCACTTTTCCTCCACTCTTCAACTTCTTGTTCTCTTTCTCTGCATGCATGTCCACTTCCGGAGACTCATTGTCAACAGTGACCTTATTCATGCGACTCTTGGCAGAACTTGCTTTAGCAGCACGGGTACTAGAACGAGTGCTCATCGTCAGAGACCGACTACAACTCCGTTACTTTTATAAAATGGTTCGTTAGTCGTGGTTCAGTCAGTTCTTGATATACTTGATCTCCGAAACTTGTCGTTCGTCGCTATCTTCGTCGTCGTCGTAAGAAAGAGAAAATACGATCAGTCTGATGCGGGCTGGGCTTTCGATTCAAACTCCGCCCACTGGTGTGACTCAGGAGCGGCGTGGGAGCCATCCACGTGACTTGCACAAAACGCGTTCACGTCATTTGAAATTTCATTGCCAAGGTTGGCTCTTTCAAAATCATCTTCAATCAGTCTTCAATGCCAGCTCTCACTCCAAGTAGGACGATTCGAGTAGATGCTATGTTGCCGCCTACGTCAGTTAGGGACTCTTTTCAAGCAATGTCCTCTGTTCTCGGACTCTCACCTCTTATATAGCTCATGTCGTCATGAGTTATACTC
Organism: Neonothopanus nambi; assembly: GCA_003987895.1. NCBI lineage: Eukaryota > Fungi > Basidiomycota > Agaricomycetes > Agaricales > Omphalotaceae > Neonothopanus > Neonothopanus nambi. The sequence continues at coordinate 10,291 of RCHF01000363.1, read as the reverse complement.
TCTGCCAAAAATGCTTTTAACGCTATGCCTTTGACTTCCTTGCCTAAAGGCTCTCAGGTAACGTAGGAGCCGATCTATGTGGGTATCAACGTCATGCTTTGCTTCATTGGCACATTGCTCCTGCAAGTCAAGTATGAAGGCTTGAGTGTAGGTGCTCTTTTTATCTGAGTACATATGCTCGCCTTTTGAATCAATGTCTCAGACACTTCCCAAGGTTCATGTCAGCGATATCCCACCTTGTACAACCCATGGGAGGAGGCCGCCATCGACCTTGTGACTCGTCCTTATAAGGACCCTTCTGCGCGGTTTCATGATGGCTGAGATATGCATTACTGCGCAGGTCATGAGATGTTTGAATGCGTGTCTCCATAGCCTCTGGGGTTCTTTCACGGTATGCCTTCTCCAACTCATTGTATGCGCTGCACCGTGGAATTCTCACTGTAGTTATGATCCTCACCCACAATGGCGATTGTATTATGAAACAAGACAACGTAGAATGATTTTGCAATATCTTGTTCACCCATCCAAGACTGATATGATCTCATGCGTAAGGTAATGTCTATCACTGGTCTCTCGTGTTTGGACAGCGTGAGTCATATTAACCCACTGCTCAGGACAAGGCGCCACGGTTCGCGCCACTTGCCTGTCCTTTGCTTCTGTGGTGTAATATATGTTGAAATGCCGTCTGCGGCGTTTTGCTACTTCAGCCACTTAGGAGTGTCATCTTATTGAATTATCTCAACAAATGACTTCATCTTCGAATTCCGCACCTGGAGCTATTCTAAAAGTTACTTTATGAAGGGTACGATGCCATCAAGCTGTGTTATCAGTGTTTCACCGCCTTAGCTTGAGCACGGAGCAAGAACATTGTGGCACAATTCAATTATTCATTCAGGCTGCCATATTCCCCCGAACTATACAGCTTGTACGTCCGGGAACCGTTGAACAGCTGTAGAACGACTGCGCAGTTGTACACCTATGGTAATAAGGTTTCAACAGCCATCCTTCAGCCGCCACGACATATGCTTCGGAGCGCAGGTTTTGATCTTGGTCTGATCTTTCGTGCTCGGTGCTTTTTGGCCATGTTCCTACCTACCGTGTCTGGTAAGGTGCATTCCCCGCTATTCCCGACGACTTGACCGTCGAAATCGCCGCGACCCTCAAATTCAGGAGATTAACAATGATCATTTGTTTCGCCTGTTCGAGTCCATATTCTGCAATTGCTCCGCATGCACGGGGCGTAGGTGTAGGTGGGTTCCTTGTGACGACTGGAGTAACACTGGAAGCCAACTCGGTGGATGTCCTAGTTCAGGATGTGCGGATTGACAGGTGCTGTTTACTCATATGGTATTTGTGCGGATGACTGCAGCTGACTGCCGAATCCGCTAAGTACAGCTCTCAACTTGAGCCGTCGTTCGCGTCAACTTGCAGGAAAAACTGCCCACGTGATCGTCTCATGACGCTTCCGGCGGTGATGAAGGTTGCAACGTTGAAAGTTGGCGTGAAAAGGGCTTATCATACCTCGAACTTTCCACTCCTTTGGGACATCATTCCCTTGTGCGATAGCTCAAACGTTCAAGTTTTAGCGGCATGTCCGGACGGCTTTTCTGGGCTCCACAGATAGATTTAGGAGGTCGCATCGATATGTCTCGCATTCAATGATCCACCCGGAAAACCGATACGAAGAGCGAAAACTTTGTTCTTCGCTGACCTTGACCAGGAGGATGGCTCGGTGGACCTTGGATGGTTCATGATAATTCCGTTTGCAAGTCTACTTGCTGATGATCAGATGCTTGGAATCTACGTCATTTAAAGGACTGGGATTTCCATGAAATAAAATATTTGATGCAACCGCATGCTTCAAAGCGCTGGACTGGCGAAGAACGTCAGGGGCTGTAAAGCGGTTTCAGTTTTTTCTTTTGAAAATGAGCGTATTGTGTCTGTTCCACTGAGAGCTATATTCAAAGACTCCAGTCAGCGCGGAAGCAGGTAGAAGACTTGGGAATAACAGAAATCTCGGTGTATGAAATTATATATATACGTTCCCGTCGTACCGGACTTAGCGATCGCGATCACGTAAGCACCGTTTGAGCCAAGTGCAGGTAATCCCTGATCCAGGCCACCTCTTCCTAAGCTTCTTCGTGCTCTCGCTTGCCGAAGAGGGCAACGACGACGACGACGTAGAATTCGCTCGCCGGCGTTGTTGAGGACGTTGTCGACGCTCTCTGTATAAGGGCCCGAAACGAAACTCTTACAGCTTTTGACTGCGTCGGACCCGGTGACAACCTCCCTGTACATAGAATATAGAGTGTACAACTACGGTTGACTCGGGTGTCTGTCGTTGGATATAGACTAGCAGGAACGTAAGAAGATTGATAGAAGGAAAGAGATTGCAGCGGATAGGTGAGTATTCTGCCTGGGTATGGGTTCCCTTTCCCGTGTATCTTGCGGAATGAGGCCGATACGAAGAAATTAAACTGATATCTATGTGGCCGTTTTTTTTCTCTTGCAGGGAGTATTGATTGTGCGCCTGCGTGGCCGCCCCGCCGATCGTTCATGGCTGCTGCCGTTTTGCCTGCTTCCAACACTCCCGTCGTCTCTCCTCCATTCGCAATGTCCCCTCACCAGCACATATCCTCTCCTTCTCCTTTGCCAGCCGCATCTTCCTCTCGTTCTAAACAGCCCTCTCTTTCATCACACCCTCCTGCCCAAGATTCAACTTTGAAACCCTTCAATCGCATCCGTACTACTCTGGAGCAGAGTATTCGGTCTGCCACTCGTTCTAAGAAGCTTCCAGCTCCAGCCGCTGACGAATTTGCTCCCGTCAGAAACCCCACTGACATCAACAAGGGCAAGGGCAAGGAGAAGGCTGTCGAGGAGAAATCTTCTGGCATGTTAAGACGCCTCGAGTCCAAGGTCAACTTTCGTAGGTCGGGCAGAGACTCTGTCACTCCCTCGCCTTCGCCTATACCGCCCACAACACCTCACAAAGCGTCTAAGCCGGACAAGGTACGCTTGGCAGGGTTTACGAGTTTCCAGACTCCATCTCTGAGACAGGCTTCTATGTCCTCCCCTGCCTTGCATTTGTCTTCACAGGCATTACCTTCTCCCAAGTCGCAATCTGCGATCCCCGCTTCGTCCTCGTCGACAAGTGATGCTCTGGTATCCCCTACTCGTGACAAGTCCCGCCGTGCTAGTGTGCAGCCTGTATCAAAGGATCCGCCTGCATTGACACCAAAACACGAAAGTCGAAGTAGTGCACACACTTCATCTACTTCCAAGGAGGCTACAACAACTCGTCACCGAGCTACCAAGTCTGCTCCTATCGATATCCCGACATCGTCGTCTGTAATATCCCTTCATACGCCCCCGGAGACACCTAGACGGCGGAATCGTGACCAGCCCAGTTCGCCAGATACCCCAACTCTCCCATCAGGTTCTCGAGGTCAATTGACTCGTAATCTGTCATCAAGGCAAGGTGCATCAAGTTCAACGAGCCATCTCCCGCTAAACAACCCACCTTCTCCCATAACCCCACGCGGTCCCAGTCCTATTCGCGCCCGATCACCTTCGACTTCACGGAACCGCGTTGTCTCGCCATCACATCGCGGTCTAACATCGTCTTCTAGTTCTCATCTGCCCAACACTTCTCCGAGTCCTTCCCCAACACCACATGCCCGCCGACCCTCAATAGATTCGCCACGAAGGCCTTCTTTCGGCAGAGACGAGTCACCATCACCTGCACCAGTTCGGTCCCGTCCCATTTCTCCAAATCAAAGGTCGTACGCTCACAACCGACATTTCAACATCTCGGCAACGTCGCTGACATCACCCTCCAATCCGGAGCATCGAGAGCTTATTCGGACAGCAGCTTCTATGCTATGCAAGGAGATTGTCAAGCCACCTGTACATATGAGTCGGACAGAGGCTGGGATAAGGGATTGGGAGGAAGTTGAGGTACGAACCCGCGCGCTGTCCAGATTGGAACGAATATGGGGCAAGAGTGCTATTTCCGCTAGCTCAAGTAATGTGAACGTGGGTGCGATGTCTCCAAACGGACTGATCGCTGCAGGTGAGGAGCGGGAACGGAGGCTTTTCACTGAGGCCCTCAGAGATGGATTTGTGTTATGCCAGTATGTGTTTCTATCTTCTTCCGTAGATCTTTTGACTGACTGATGTCTTATTTGTAATCTCTCTTTTTTCCATACTTTCTCTTCTCCTTCCAACAGGTTAATGAACAAACTTCGGTCGAGTTCCGTGGTACGTCCTGACCCACGCGAGGATGGTTTTATACGAACTTCAAATATTACGAAATTTCTTGCTGCGTGCTCCTCATACGGTCTGCCCAATGAAGATCTATTTCATCGTGATGATTTGATCGAGGCCTCTGGCGAGTCTCTAGCGCGCGTCGCGAAAACCATAATTGCGCTTATCAAGTATGTCGAGACTCCTATCATTGAACGATCGAAGTTCATCTCGGGCGGCAAGCAATCGAGTGCCGCTGGTAGTAGTAGTGGAGGTGCGCAACGTACTGTTTCCGGTCCGTATAAGCTCGGATCAATATCGTCGCGTTCAGGTGCAGCTTCTACTCCGAATCTGCTCTCGTCTCAAAGCCATGCGGGCAGCAGCAGCAACGCCAACATCGGCAATACCAGCCCTGTAGGTTCTGGGCCGGCGCGTAATCCTCCAAAACGATGGACCCCTCCTTTTGGTTTACCCCCCCTACGGTCGGACAGTTCAGATGAAGGTACCATTTCAAAGACTAAAGATGGAGGAGGCTCTGGAACGGCAACAACGCACGATGCCAAATTGAAAAGAAGAGATCGCCCGCCTGAGGTTCACGTCGATGATCGGCATGTCAAAGATGTTCCTACCATTTTGACACCGCCTCCTAAGTCGCCCCTTCGCGCTCGCTCTCCAAAACCTTCTCCGAACCCACCAGATGATGGCCGCACCTTATTCACTTGGGCTGTAAACAACCCTTCTCCATCCCGTGCATCTGCCGCTGACTCTACTCGAGCTTCTGTTGGTGACGACTCTGTCAGAGAGTCTATCAGTCTTAGCCCCGACACCAATATGCGACAATCGATGGCCTCGACTGCCATGACGGACATCACTGCATCAACAGCCACTACTGTTTTATCGAGTTTGATGGATGCTGGACGGACGAGCAGTGCTGTCTTTAGTAAGTTTGGAACAATCCGAACGATGACCACTGAGGCGACCTCTGAGACGCCTTCCATCACTCGTACGGAAGGCAGTTCTATAGCTGATGATCTGGCCCGTAAATATCGAGGGTCATCGGATGCACAACATCCCAGGGATAGAAAACTGAGCGATGTTCCTGTAGTGGATCTGTCCAGAGTGGTGGAGGAGACCGATGAGAGTGGTTCAAGTTCCAGGGGTGCTGGGCGAGATAAGGGAAGAAGGAAAGCTGTCGAAGAAAAGAGAGACGTAGAGGTTGAAAAAGCCGAGAAGGCGCCTGCCATACATCTTGGCAAAGGTAAATGGCCTGACGATTTCATTGACGCCCTTCAAAATCCTCCTCAGTCTCCCTCTAACTCCAATACGACTACTTCCCCTGATCCGGAAGACCGGGTGCGTGGTACATCATCTCTTCTTTCGAGTTCCCCCCCTCGTAAACTTGCTATCGTTGGCGCTTCTCGTCGCAATGAGAGCGTCGAATCACTACCTCAGTTCCCCCGGAAACCCACCCATCGTGCTCGACACAGTATCGACACCCCTGCTCTCCTCCCTAAAGAATCTGTTTACAGACGTGACGTCAGTCCCGAAGGCTTTCCGTCCAGTAGGGTTATGTTGCGGCGACATAGCACTAAATCTGGCCCCCGAAATGGCGTTTACATGCCAAAAGGGAACTCTGATGATCCTCGGGGGTCAGATAGTGATAACATGGTTCCATTTCCACGTACTGTTTCTGGTGAACATGTCATGTCCGGCTCAAACTCTCCCCAGTCATCTTCTGTCGCGCTCAGCGATGATCCTTCCGGTTCTACCCCCGCTGAGAGACCTCGACACATCCGAGGGCGGTTCCAAAGCGATATTGAGGGATCGAGTAGGCGTCGTACACGCCCGAATTCGTATGATGAGCTTGGCGTAAAGCCTACTCGGTCGAGATTTGAGAGCATGGTCAATTTGGGTGGAGCGTCGAGTAATGCTAGCGCGAGCGACTTGCTTCATCGTGACTCTATGGATGGTAGTGCTGTTCGTAAGCCTCTCATTATCAAAGAAGAGGGCAAGTTACCAACCCACTTCGTAAGTTCCGTTTTTGTGTGTGTGACCTTTTACTCGACGTTCCTTACCTTCCTGTTTCAGCAACTTGGTAATTGCATTGGGCGAGGACAGTTTGGCACTGTGTACCGGGCCCTGAATTTGAATACCGGTCAAATGGTTGCAGTGAAACGGATTCGATTGGAGGGCTTGAAGGAGGAAGAAGTCACTCAGCTCATGCGCGAGGTCGACCTGGTTAAGAGACTTTCCCACCCGAGTATTGTCAAGTATGAAGGTATGGCTCGTGACGACGATACCTTGAGCATCGTTCTGGAGTGCGTGTTCAGTAAATCAGACTTCCGTTTGTATCTGAGACTTATTTTCTTTTTCAGGTACGCCGAGAATGGTTCTCTCGGTCAGACGTTAAAAGCTTTCGGTAAACTCAACGAACGACTGGTGGCAAGTTACGTAGTCAGGATTTTGGAAGGTCTTCACTACCTCCATCAGAGCGACGTGGTCCATTGCGATCTGAAAGCAGCTAATATACTGACTACGAAGAACGGCAACGTCAAATTGTCGGACTTTGGTGTCTCGTTGAACATGCGTGCTATGGAACGTGAGATCAAAGACGTCGCCGGTACACCGAACTGGATGGCTCCGGAAGTCATTGAATTGAAGGGAGCTTCGCCGAAGTCGGATATCTGGTCATTAGCATGCACCGTCATCGAGCTGCTCACGGGACGACCCCCTTATGGCGATATCCCAAATAGCATGTCTGGTATGTATCCCATCTCGTTATGGTCCCTTTTCAGTCCTGCTCACTATCAATCCAATCAATAGTGATGTTCCGGATCGTTGAGGACGACATGCCACCCATTCCCCCTGGCGTGTCACTATTGCTCGAAGATTTCTTGAAGAAGTGCTTCAAGAAGGACCCCACCCAACGGCCGAGCGCGGAGTTGCTGTGTGAACACGAATGGCTCAAGCAGAATTGGGGCGCCCATAAGGTTAGATCGGTTTCTGTTCTCTTTGTCCGAGTCTAAATAAAGATTTGGTTTACAGGAACTACGCCCGCAGGATAGCATACCGTTTCTTCGTCGCGTTAGCGCTGACTTGCAGAAATCAGAAGCCGTTCGTTATCTTTCACAGATCGAAATGCCCGAAGCGACTTCTGAGCATCCGCACCACACCGATGATGCTGCGAGCAGCTCGCCTCCAGGTCGTCGAATGTCCAATTCTTCGATGAAGCCTTCTATTGACGAGATTTCACCACGCGGGCACTCCTTCGTGAAGACTACTTTCAGTAAACGTAAGTGTTTCAGTATCCTCAATGGCTTTCCTTATTCAATCATTCTCTTCACAGCTATGGTTTGCCGCGTGTGTCTTCTTAACGTGAAGAAAAGCGCCGTCCTCTGCGCCCAGTGTAGCCTCATATGTCACTCGAAGTGTGCGGTCAATGCTCCTCCGACCTGTGATCTTCGTGCGCAGCTCTTGCTGTATGCTCAATATGCTGAGAAGGGCAATCCGTCAAGCGCATACTCCAACCCCGTCGATGTATTGAACGAAATACACCCCAAGAGCCCTATGTCAGATGTTCACTACGTCTCCCATACTCCTCGAACGAGTCTTGATACCGCACCCCCTGCTCTTACTCAATCACCACCACCTCAAGGAGTTACACCTCATCCTCCCACTGCCTTCAAGTACCTTCCCTTCAAACGGAAAGGCCATTCTACAGAGAGTGGACAAGCCTCACCTTCCTCTTCACCTCCTCAGGACAATATGATTCGTAAACCGACGGTTCTGCGAAAGAAAAACAACGACCGTCCACAGTCTTTAGGGAGCAATAGCACTAATGCAAATAGCTCCATGCGAAGCGCGGTAACTGCTGCTAGTGCAGGGGGCAAGTCCACTACGTCCGATGTTGAAACTGGCGCATCATTCTCTGCCGTCGGTGAATCTGATGCCAGGGCTTCAAGGGTGACCTCTCGGTCGGGAGTCTCCGAGGTTTCTGGTGACGGTCGGATGCCGGGCGACCTCTCAGAGGACTCCCGACGACATAAGAAGAACAAATCTTCTAGCAATTGCATTGTTCAATGAACTTTTGACCTTCACCCATCCGTTCTAAAAGGTTCAGTGACTCTTTTCTAGTCAATCCTCTCATACCATTTTTTATATCTTTCTTTTCCGTCTATCTGATGCATCTGTATTTGGTACTCTTTTCTCTAGCAATCTTATCATCTCTATTGTCGCTTGCAAATACGTTATCTGTCGTAGTCCGTACATGACCCACTTTATATTTCGTGGGCTGGACTCCCGTTGCCCACTTTAGTCTTTCCCTTTTCACTATCATTCAATTGTACAGACAGTCCGTACATATCCCGTCCCTCTGTTACATACCTTTCGTCGTATATAGTCGTACTATAAGAACACTATGCGTTGATCTACTCTTCCCAATTGAGTATAGCTTGCATTCTTCAGATACTAATAGCCGCATTCACCAAGGACCCAAGAACCAAAGTTTGACGTTACCTTGAAGGTTCACCAAACGCTCCTCTCACGTGATGAGAAAGTGCATGAAGGACTGCTTTGTCCCCAAGTCCATTGATCATATGTTGTAGTGAGACATTCATGCCTGGATGAATTACTACTAGTACTGGGCTTTAGCCCTGATCATCTTCTATCCTACTGACAGAAATAAAATGGGGAACGGTTCCTGTTTTATACTCACAGGCGCTACCAAACATCCTGGGTATTCGGACACAGGTATGATAGAAATCACCGGTTCCCGTTCTAGCCCGCCCAGAACTGCACTAGCAGCTTTTCATGGCGTCATTCAGTCGACATACCGTCAAGCCGTGTCTTAGATAGAATCCCAATGGCATTGAAAGAGGACTGTACCTGCCCGCTATCCGCAGACGGCCTCAGGCTTCCGTCAACAAAGGTGATACGATCTCAATCCAATCAATGACGACTATACTAAGTAAAGATGTGGTCACAGGCTTTCATCCGGCCTCGTTGTAAGACAGGAAACGAATATAAAGGCAGTAATATATTTGTTTTATCTTACAAGATCTTCCTCGTCCGTGCTTTCTCAGGGACCATGCAAGTGCCACTCAACATCTTCGCACTGATTGCGTTCGTCTTCCTGGTCTCTTCTGCTTCTGCTTCGCCCACTGTAGCAGGATCAAATGCAGAACGAATGGCAAACGGCTTACCCCCGCTTCGACCCCGAAGCTTTGGACGAGCACTACCGGGATTTGAGCCGACACGGGTACAATTGAAACGAGCGAGCGCCAGTCCGAGTCCGAGTGCGTCTCCTTCGAGCGTCGGTGTACGGTAAGGAACCGAAGTGGTATTGACTGCACCTCAGTCTTCTAAGCATCCCTCATAGATACGCTGGACGCTTGGAAGTTCGCACAACTAATGATTCCACTCTTGGGTACGTCCGGAATCAGGAACCGATGTAAGATAACGATGCCTCTTTCTGTCATATTGAGACGCTGAAAACAGGCGATCTTGCAGAGATGGTCTCAGTACTGGCGACTCCGACTTACAAGTTACGTTCACTACAACTCGACTTCGAGACGCACCCTTCAATCTCATCGCGACCGTAAGGCTCTTGTCAAATTCCTCTTTATGACACGTCTGAATCCGCTTCTTTAGAATCCCGTATTCCCTGCACCGTTTTATGTGGGCGCAGTCACTTCAGGTTCCCAGGAAATTGGTGCCCACAGCTCTAGGTAGGTCATTCAACCTCTCACGCAGCTCAGTAATCCTGATCGTTGTTACTAGTAAGGTGTTATTTTCGAACGTGGAACAGAGTCTGTGTTCTAAGTAAAGGCTACGAAAACTAACTCTGTGACTGACGCTAATCATAGCTTTCCCGCACTCTTCGCCAAAATCTGATGCTCGCCTTAATGCATCTGTGGAGTCTGCTATATGGTCTATCAACGCCACAACGAAGGAATTGACGGGTGAGACACACCTTAACCTTCTGAGATTTTCAGACCCCTGATGTGTATCTTCCGTAGCGCATTACGTTAATCCGAATGGATCCAAG
>RCHF01000362.1:0-56031 GCA_003987895.1 Neonothopanus nambi | reverse complement strand
AACCCTCTTCCCTGGTGATATAATATTTTGGTATTCAGAAACTTGATCACCCACCTCATTCTCTAGTCCGTACTCCTACACCATTCTCTATGATGGTGAGTCTCCCATAACCCTCTTCCTGTGTGATATAATATTACTTGATCGCCTGCCTCATTCTTTAGTCGGTATTCCTACACCCTTCTCTATGATGGTGAGTCTGCCATAACCCTCTTCCCTGGTGATATAATATTTTGGTATTCAGAAACTTGATCACCTGCCTCATTCTTTAGTTGGTATTCCTACACCCTTCTCTATGATGGTGAGTYTCCCATAACCCTCTTCCCCTGTGATATAATATTTTGGTTTTCAGAAACTTGATCACCCGCCTCATTCTTTAGTCGGTATTCCTACACCCTTCTCTATGATGGTGAGTCTCCCATGACCCTCTTCCCCTGTGATATAATATTTTGGTTTTACGATACTTGATCACCTGCCTCATTCTTTAGTCCGTATTCCTACACCCTTCTCTATGATGGTGAGTCTCCCATGACCGTCTTCCCCTGTGATATAATATTTTGGTTTTCAGAAACTTGATTGCCTGCCTCATTCTTTAGTCGGAATTCCTACACCCTTCTCCATGTAGTACAGTAAGTCCTCCCATCACCCTCTTCCCCTGTGATATCATATTTTGGTTTTCAGAAAATTGATTGTGTGCCCCATCCTTTAGTCAGTATCTCTACACCCTTCTCTAGTACAGTGAGTTCCTCGCTACCCTCCTTCAACTGATACAGTGACTCGGCTATCAGACACTCAGTCATCCATCTCATGCTTCAGTCGGTATCTCAACACTCGTCTCTATGATGGTGACCCTCTTCACCTGTGATATGATATTTTGGTTTCCAGAAACTCGATTGCCCACCTCATTCTTGAGTCAGTATCTTGCGTTTCGGCGCCTTTGCAGGTTGTTACAACGAACCATCGATTTGTGTATTGTCTGATTTGAGTATCAGGGTAGCTAGTAGTAAGTAGGTAGATAGATTTATACATTTATTCTTAGCTTTATATATACATTCTAAGTTACGGGTCAAGCAGTAGTATCTGTAAGCAATAAAAGAGACTTCTTGGAGACGTACGGCTATTCTACATTGTTCCAGCAAGTTCCCCTACATTCAGTTCCTTTGCAAGGTTCCAACATTCTTCAAGCATGTTCAACGAATTTCTTCGACATTTAAAGCATCTCCCTGACACTACAAAATCAAGGATATGGGTGATTTCCTCAGGCAACAAAAGAAATGGGCAGTGGGTGAGCACCTGAGCAATAACACAATGTCCACGATGATGATAACAAAAACAAAACAACTAACATGCGACCACGACAGATGGGACTAGAGCAACGAAACAACTGGATATAGTGGTAGGGATCTAGGTGGATGGCGGGTCAACGTCTATACTAGCAACAATAGTGGTATGAGGGGTACTAACAGCAGGAGAAGTGGGTGCAGCTGGTTCCTGGACTGCCAATTCCACATCTGGCGCATTCACGACAATGGCAGCACTGGACAAGAGACTGGGTGGCCGACTGTCTACTGAAGACCAGCAACAGACCTAGAGAGAGCTCCCAAGGTTCTTGAGTTGTCTCCTGGCTTCTCAGCCAGATGACGCTGACTATTGCCCAAAATCATGATCCGGGCCATCCGTTCTTTATGCAAATTAGCAAGGTCCCAGGGATTGGGCGGTAGCCACATCTCCAGTTGTTCGAATAGCTCTGAAGGTAGACTGAATTCGAAGACATGTCTGGCCATATCCATTTGGTACCTACACCACATAAGGTGATCATCCGGGTAGATGAGAAGGGCATCCTCCAACCACTGCAAGGACCATACGAACAAGCACGAGACTCAGGAGGTATCCAAGCCACACTGAGCCAAATGCCCCACCATATCGTTCTCCGAAACGTTCAGGCCACCCAGCATTTCAGTGGGGACATATTGCGGACTCACAACAAGACCTCGTTGTCGCAACAGCTGCTGGTACCTCGCAGGACAAGAGAAGATACGCACAAATACCATTTGTAGGTGGCGTCAGACCTGGGCAGAACTCTTGGGTATGAAAGCTCGAGCAATAGAACTGCCTTGTACGGTAGCAAGGTCCATGCTAAGATATCGCAAGACACCTACTCCGGCGTTGAACCAGGGATCACTGAAGCAAGAGAACCACAGTGCTTGAGTTTCAACCAGCACATCATGCTGAGCTTGCAAAGGTGCCTTAGACAAAGAGCGCTCATCTGGGACATTGTATGTAGAAGAATATTCATGTCTGGACACTACCCATGAAGGAGGTTTCCAGATGCTTGCCAGATGACATGCACCTTCAGTCACTTGAGACTTGGTGACGGTGACGATCGATACCACGACCTGGCAATAGCGATACCCAGTCCAGTTGTCCAGGGTATTAGCTTTAGCCAATGCTTGCTTGGTGTCTTCAGCTGTAAATGGCAGGGGCACAGGAGCAAAGTGGTTCAACCGTGGTAGAGACGCCGTAGCCACTGCCGTACTGGACGAAGGAGTAGATGACGTGTGCTTCCAGGCCTCGAGGCCTGCCTGTGTTTGGGTCCGGACCCAGTTCTGGCGCTCTCTTTTCTTCTCTTCTTCAGAGTCAATCTCCTCCTCGAATTCACTGTCGTCGTTGACAAGTGACGAGGGGGTGACCTTCATCTTCTGGCATTGCCAGTCACAGGGAGCTTCTTCAAAGCCAGTGTCAGTCATCGCATCATCTTGTTCCACAACCGATACTGCTGAAAAGGAAGTAGGCAGTACAATAGAGGGAGTTGAGGACAATGTAGATGTGTTATGACCTGGAGGGAGTAGTCGAGGAGATTGGGTGTGCAGGGACGAGTAATTTCGCTGGGTCTCTGTGGCACGAGAACGGTAGTAAGGGTGTGAGTGTACACTAGAAGCGTTGCCCGAATATCTACCCCTCTTTGACGAGGAGTGTCTATCCAGAGAATGGGAATCATCTCGTTGTGTACGCGTACGAGACGACAAGTATTTGCCTATTTCCACGTCCTCTGTATAGCCTTCCCATTTATATATACTCTCAGCTTTATGATCGCCTCGTTCTGTTTCGCCCTTCAGCAAATGTTCGAGTCGGTTCTCGGCCTCGATGTCGGCAACCTTCTTCTCAAGTTGAGTGATTCTAGCTCACACTTGAGCTCCTGTATCGGCAGTATGTAGAGTAGAGGTAGAAGTGTAAGCCGTCTCCCTCTTCTCCCTAGCCTTTGCCAATCTCTCGGAGTCCCGTTTGTCCATGGTAGCAGCGAAATAGTGGGGCAGAGGTTGATAGTAAACAAATGTAAAGAAAAATATTGGTTTCTGCGACCAATACACTGGGAGACACTGAGTGTCCAACTCAATCTGGAAGAGGAAAAAAATAGAAAGTAAAGAAATAAGAGGATTTCAAAAACACTCAAAAAAAGCAAGTATCGGTTGCATACTATCGCTGGCCATACAATCAACATACAATGTACATTGCATTCAAATAACTACAGGCTTAGTCTTCAAAGCCTTCCAGTCTACCAACTACCTAATCATTGTCTGTTGTATTTGATATGAAAACACTATGGACATCAACTGCAACTCCACTTTCACCGGGTTCATCTCCATTGACCTCCTTGCTCCACCAAAGAGGTGCGAACCTAAACCTCCCATGGTCGTCCTGGAAAACGTCCTGGTCTTCACCATAGATGCCCTTGACATACTTACCTCTCTATTCAACACCTGCCTCTTCTTCGCCTCCCTGAGCTCCTTTTCATTTTCCTTTGGTTTTCTCTCCTTGGCCAGTGAGACGGAGAGGGATTGAGAGTGTGATCAGGCAAGAGAGCATTGCGAGTCTTGCAAGGTTTCACGTTCTCAGTCTCGACAAGAGGACGTGGAGGTCATTGAGAGGGCAGGTGAGGGATTACCGTGTGGACAATGTTGATGGGCCTGAGACTGCAAGGGTGCTGCTAGAGGCGGAGGCAGCAGCAGTTAGTTATGATAGCCCTTGCATGCACTTTCTTGCAAATTCAGGTGAAGATATTTGGACATCCAAATCGCAGGATGCATTGGATTTGTCTTAGTCAGAGAAGGGCGAGCCAGGGAAAATCTTGGAGCAGAGGTCACAGGACGATGGTCAATTAAGATATATGCTTCTCGCCCTGCCATCAACGGCCTCCCTTTTCTCGTAATTTTGACGTTCGAGCATTGTGACAAGCTCGGGGAATGGAGGAACCCTCCTACAAGGGGATCCGAGATCTACAGGGTTGTAGACCTGTATGACAACGCAACCCTGCACCTTTGACTCATTTGCCAGCCTGTCAAATACGCACCTCCATTGCCTCTATGTCTCCCCTCTCCATGATACAAAATGATACTTGCTGTATTGACGTTGACATTCAAAGTGTATTATCGACATGACTGCAGCATGGTACGAAGTTTTTAGAAATTTCCACCACAGCCACGATCGAAGCATTACCATATTTGGAGGTCGTCAACCACTGAGCTGCCCGTCCTTGCCATATAAGGCATATCGGCTAACAATTTACGTTCAACATAGCAATCGGGAAAGGTGGTGCATGTTCGAAATGTTTGTGAAGATGTAGGATGAAAGAAGAGGGAACACGAGTGGGTATCAGTAAATCAAGACCGTCTCACTGCATTCCTCACCAAACCAGAAACGTGGTGTCCTTTGAAACAGGTCGGTAGGCTGATGAGGATCCTAAGTAAATAGCTTGGGGCAATGCAAGGAGGCTACCTTCAGGAAGTAAGGTTTGAGATATACACTGAAGACCAAATCTCACTCAGAGTGTTCAAGATCTGAAGATCTGTCTGATCACCATTACTTTCTTCTTTTTCTTGCAATGCCTGTTTCCAGGTTCTATGTCTTATGCAGGTATTTCCGGTTCAATATTCAATTTCACCTTGAGTTCTTGAGTTTTTATTTATCACGGACATGAAGCAATGGGTTTACAAATACAGACACGAAGTGATCTCACCAGTTTACAGAAGCAGAGGTTTACCCACAGTATTAAGTCTTGCGCACAAACCAATCCACACCTACCGACGACATGGTTGTGCTACAAACTGTCGCGCACAGGATCATACATGTCTTCGACTTGCAAGCCGCGAGGTTGGAAGCAGCGGAAAGCACAGGGTTTCGGCTGCAGGAAACAGCCATCCAGTCACTGAGAATGCTCTGGACTCTATGGGTAAGCAAACGGCTCACTGTGGGCAGAACGAAAACTTACTTGCAAATAGAGGGTCCTGGGAGAAATCATGATGCATGACCAGCGTGTGCTGGTCCATTGCCACTTCCTTGACAATGCGCTGGAGACACTCAATGAAGTCGCCCAGGAGTGGAAACAACAACCCTTTCTGTACCCACCTGGGACACCTGAGCAGTTGACGATTCTTCCCCAACGCAGGAACATGAGGCGTAGCCCATATTGGACCTGCATCAGCTACATGCATCTGAGATCGCACGTGGTTGTGGGTAGGGCAAGCATTGAACAAGGCAATGCAACAATTGCTTGGCTGGAGAATGAAGGATGCGTCTATGAGGAGATGGATCCTGCACCTCGGCGATCTTTCATTGACGTTGGAGTGTAAGCTGGGGTTGAGATACCAGCTGAAGCCTGAGATGGATGACTGAGTGCCTGATAACCGGGTCACTGTATCTGTCGAAGGAGGGTAACGAGGAACTCACTGTACTAGGAAAGGTGTAGAGATACCGACTAAAGAATGAGGCGAGCAATCGAGTTTCTGAAAGAGGTTGATGGGAGGGCTCACTGCGATAAAGAAGAGTGTATAGATACTGACTAAAGAATGAGGCAGGCAATCAAGTTTCTGAAAACTAAAATATTATATCACAGGTGAAGAGGGCTATGGGAAACTCACCATCGTGGAGACGATTGTTGAGATACTGACTGAAGCATGAGATGGATGATTGCATTTCTGACAACCAAATCACTGTATCAGTCGAGAGAGGGTTACAAGGAACTCACTTAGGCCAAAACTTCATAATTTTATAAAAATGATGGTAATGACCATTCATTCAAGCTATGAACTTGATGGAGCTTACCAGTTGCCTATGAGGTGGATACTCACCAATACTTACCATACAATACCAGTTTTGGCAGATACCAAGAGGATCCGTATGAGGTTTGAACAAAAGATATTGGTAATTGCAGTATTGGACCCGTAAGGTAGTTGATCACATACCTGATCAGGAGCATGACAGTGTCACTGCTGTCACCGCCGTATTTCGGTCTAGTTTACTTGCTGGTATGGTGGCGTCATCAATTGTA
Source organism: Neonothopanus nambi (assembly GCA_003987895.1). Taxonomy (NCBI): domain Eukaryota; kingdom Fungi; phylum Basidiomycota; class Agaricomycetes; order Agaricales; family Omphalotaceae; genus Neonothopanus; species Neonothopanus nambi. Next base: position 49,709 of record RCHF01000362.1, on the reverse strand, counting down.
CTAGGCTGTACTAGGTGTCATTGATATTGTCATTCCGTAATGGATCGTTGTTATATGTAGTACAGTGGACGGAAATTTTGATGAAAGGTGGCTTTGACTGCTTCAATTTTTGAAACTAATCACTTCATCTCATGAGTACAGCACTCATCAAACAGTTTTGAAGGTTTTGAGGAGGTTGTGAAAGATAATATACTTAAAGTCTATAGATCATCCCCCTCCCTTGTAGATAGATTTGAGTCACTTACTCTCACTAGAGAGGTGTGGGCTACTGCAGAGTGTGGCAGTACGAGTCTTAACGCAGTTGGCGACGGCTGTCAAGGGGTAAGGTGGGCGGTGGACTAAGAAAAGCATTGTACTAACAAGCTCGTACAAGTCTCGCATACCAGTCAAGCTATTTGAGACATGGAAGACTTGATTGGGTATGTAGGACTTCGGGATAGAAGCAGGACCAGATGCTGATCTGAAGTTGCGGTCACATGTTTCTGTTGCGCAATATGTTTGGTTGAGTTGACTTTCTGTTGAATTGCTACTTACCTGGCTTATTTCTCTTCTGTCCACTACATCCTTAGTTGTCTATTTGTTGTTAGCGTTGTTAGTCGATATAATGGCAGCCATACCATTACCCCCACAAAATCTTCAGTATTATTCTGACATCCACCTTGTTCCACCAGCCAATCCTCCCAGTATTGACGATATGGAGAGATCAATCTTCTTTAACAGACAGGTGTATGAACGTTTTGGTAAGATTCTTTTTGTCTGTGTTGTACTTTAGGAACTAACACTAGTTAATTATAAGCATCTTTGGATGTTCCCAAGGCTGAACGCCCATCGGCTGAAGCAGTCTTTGCTGCAAAGTCTTACGAAGACCGGCTTCGCCAAGCTGTAGATCAAACAAACCTGGGTGAGTTAATTACTTTCTGCTCTTCCTGTAATTGCCTTTATATTCTGTATACCCAAGGTGTAGAGCCCACTACATTGGATGATCAAATAAGGGGATTACGAGAGGCTATCAATAAACTCGTGAACGAGACGAGTACTGTGAAGAATGAACTGGATGACTTCCCATAAGGATTATTTGACAAAATTCTGTCAAATAATTTCCTATAGCCTCCGTGGATATGATAGCCGAGCACAAAAAACCCTGAATTTCAAATTTTTGCGCTGTTCTAAACTTCAGGTTTAGAAAGGGGTCGGCATGCCTTTCTAAACCGTTTAACGTGCAAATTTCGGAGTTATTGCATCATCCATCACCTGCCGTACCCAATTTAGCAAATGCTCCGTGGTCTCCGCTACGCCAGCGCATTCAGCTTCTTCTCCTTCTCTGACCTCTACAAGCATCTCGATTCTTGTTTGCCGTCCACCGTATCCACTGTTGTGCATCCTCTCTCGGTCTTTACAGTAGTAAGCTTAATCTCCTTACTTATAGCTAATCTATTCCCTGTATATTAGACCTGAATATACCATTTTCAAACCAATATATCTTCCATATGTACATGTTACAGGGGAGTCTCTGGTGAACTGCGTTGAGATATGAGCCAGAGAGATAGTACCTGGTACCCAGGGGCAGCTAGGCAAAGTATTTCAGCTGGGAGAGTATTTAGAGGCAAGAAAATAGTTTTTCAAGCTCAAGCTAACTTTACAGCTCTTCCTCGCTCCAAAAAGCTTGCCAAAAACTCGCTCTTCATGTCTACTCCAAACAGAAACGTATTTCCTACTCAAAACACTTTTGATCCCATGAGGCGCAATGAAGACAGGGATGGGAACTCCATTGCATTGGATTTACGAGAAGATGTAAGCTTAAATCAAACAAGATTGCAATTCATACTAACATTGATTTCTCAGCATTTCAACGCTCAAAATTGTGGATCTCCTACCTCATATGGTCATCAACTGGAGGGCCCCTTTTCGCAGAATTTCACTCGACTTCCCCCTATGGTTCAAGTAGCGCAAAATAGGCATCAAGGTCCTCCTGGTTATTTCGTTCCTCCACCTGGACTTCCAGCTCTTCCTCCACCTCAAAATCAAGGTTACGGGGTGGGTTCTGTCTCCATATGAAACTTTGAATACTAATATATATATATAATCCTCAGGATATAAATTACAGGACTTACTTGCCCCATTTCCCTCCTTCGCACCCCTCTTTTGCTGTTTCCGCTCAGCCCACTGCGAGAAGTGACAGTCCTGTCCAGGAGCATGCGCGTCGTGTGATGCTGGCTGGTTTGACCATTCCCAGTGACCGTAGCCATGCTGCCCAGGCTTCTCGAGATCCTCGTCCGCTTACACCTTCTGATGAGGAGTTGCCGGAGTCTATTTTCCCACTTCGTTCTACCAATAATCCCAATTCGAAGAAGCGTTCAGCTCCTACTGAGCAGCAATCCACCAAAAAGCCGAAACCAGTACCGAAACCAAAGAAGAAGACCGAACCCACCAGAGCGAAAGAGGACAAAGACATGGATGACGACGAGGAGGATACTGTACTCAAGAAGGGTAGAGGTCGTTCAAAGGATGCAACTCAGTACACCTCTACAGAGTTGCGCCGCCTTGTCGATCTAGTAACCGAACTTGTTCCTATTGGTGGTCGAGGTTGGGACAATCTATGTGCGCAATACAATAAGTGGGTGAAGCAGAATGGGTTCCATGTCTGTGAGCACCAGCCCCTCACAGCACGTTTCAATAATGTATGTATTTGATTGATTTCATATACAATGCACTCACTGTTACATCACAGCTGGTCAAGACTGCACTCGAAAAGCCAACGGGTGATGCTGAGCGTTGGCAGTTGCTTGCGGATGCTCTCGCTGCTGAGGATGCGCTAAACGAATGCACTGGCCTCGGAATCCTTCAAGATGACGAGTTTAGTGATGATGAGTTGGAGAAACCAACTGTTATTAGTATTGACGGTGACTCGGAGGAAGATGTTAAGCCAAAGATACACAATAAAGGGAAGGAGAAGGTATCAACTGTGCTAATGAAGTCATACCGCGTTGAGGCACCCTTGCCTAAACATGATGGTTTTAAAGCTAACACTGCTGGCAGTCGTAACCGACAAGCTACCGCACTTCTTAGTAACATTTCTGCAGCCATGGACCCAGAAGCTTTGAGACTACGTGATGATGCACGCGCGTCTCATAGCTTTCAAATGATGCATATACAGTCTCTTCAGGCACAGAATGCGTCTTTGAGTCAGCAAGTCATGGAGCTTACAGATCGGCTTTCCCAGCAGTGTGAGCGTACACTGACTGTAGAGAATGAGTTGCAGATGATGCGACTTTTGCATAGCATGCATAGGACTTCTCGAACTCCATCTGCTGGCCACTCTACACCTCGACGGCAGTACCACCGGCGCTTCCACAGCCATTCTCGTTCTCGTTCCCGTTCACGCTCACGCACTTTCCATCATCATGGTCATTCTCCTTCATACACATATTCACGATCACCTGCTCCTCTTCTCCATCGAAGTTCACAAATGCACTCACCAACTAAAAATCATACACCTCATCACTTCTCACCTCCAGCTATTCCCTCCCCTCCATCTCCTGCTCGTCTGGCTAATGTTAGCGAGCCTTCCATTATGTCCTCCTCTCGAGTAACCCTTGATGTTTTGGCTGAAGCAGCTCATACCTTAGAGGCTGGTCATGTGTATACAGTCACTCCTCATAAAGATGGCTACTACAATATTGATGTATCACCCTTGAAGAAGGCTTAGTATATTTGACATGTATTTACTCTACTGGTACAACATGGAAACGGGATACTCGGTCACGGTGACGAATTTCGCCAAACATAATGTTCTGAATATCATCCCAAAGTACATCATCCTCCGATGCTCGCCAGGTAGGTTCATAGACTGATCTAATTTGGCTAATTCCAACTTTATTTGCCCGCACATTGAACAAGCTAACACAAATTTCCAGCAATCGCATTCGCTGCTCTTCACCACTCATCGGTAACGGTCCACTTCGCCCTGTGCCCAGCCCCCCTGAAATTGGCAAAGGTACACGGAGCCACCCAAATGAGCCTTGCATAGTTCTCATGCCCCATTCTGCTGTCTGCCGGTAAGAGAGTAGTTGGCGATTGAAGCACATGAACTTGTCCTGTGCTGTTGGATCTGCAGGGATAGCCTCTCCTCCCTTAACAGGTGCACGTATCTTTCCCGCAATTGAAGTGGTACCACGTGGGAAGGCTGTATCAGCAACTAGATAGAATCCTTCAGGAACTCGTGTTTGAAGATGCTCGAAAATAGGCTTTGCTACATGAGAATCATGCCAGCTACCTGGGGCATTAAGGACTGCATCGATAATAACACCTGTTCTCATAATATTTAAATACAAAGCAATCCCAAGTTCAAATCTTTACTGTTCTTACCTCGAGGGGAGAAGACAAGCACATTATTGATACAATGGGCTGACTTCCATCCATTGTAAGTTGCATTCTCCAACTCCGGATCATCTGAGACTTGTACCGCAAGTGATAGTCCATCAATACTCGCAAAAGCCCCAACAAGTAAGGGATGCCTCTCCTGAATAAGCTTCGAATCACTCTGAAACTCCTCCTCTGTATGAGGGAGAGAAATTTCTGCATCCTTCATCTTCCTCAGGACTTGGAGAAGGATATCCGATGAGAAATCAATGTAACGGGAGAGCACTGATGGTACAACTGCAAAGATCTGCTGTAGATGAATCTTGAGCATGGATGATGCAAGGTAATGGAGAAGCAGACCAAGGGCACCTGCTGCATCAAGAGATCTACCCCCTAGACGAGGTTCTCCAGATGATGAGACATCTGGTTGTGGGATCGGAGTATTATTCCATACATCAGCAAACTGACCCAGACCCTCTAGAATATATCAGAATGTGGTAACATCGAAGCCCATGGTTGTGATGAAGGCCCGATCCTCCTGACCAAGCCAAAGTCACATCCAAGGTGACTCTATACATGGATGAGGCATTAACTGAGGATGTGTAAGGTACAAGCGAGATGGGTTTCGACGCCGGACACGAAGTTCATTTGTTTCTACAACACCAGTAGCAAGCGCAGACAATAAGATCATGTGTTGGATGTATATTTCGTCCTCTATATCATCTTCTTGCTGCTGGAGAACAAGTGTGAACGAATCCATGGTGGACGTTGCTATATGGGGTATGTAACTAGCAATTTGATGCGAGTCTTCCTGCAACTCTGGCGCTGCGGGAGGGATAAGACAAATAATTTGACAAATAATATTATTTCCAATTTATGTCACAACTTTTATTTGCTCAAAATTATTTGACGTTCCTTACGGGAAGTCATCCACTCACAACCCTCACAAATGATGTGGTTGACCTGCGCAAGACTGTTCATGATGTCAATCAAGTTACGAAAACGCTGAAAGCTGACATAAACTGAGGCCTCATTGCAGCACAAAAAGATAGAGACGTGATCAAGAAAGAGATGCAAATTATTAGAAAGATGTCTGTTGGATCTGCCCAAAGGGTTGCCCGAGTTTGTGATTTGTTTGTCTCTCAATAATATACCTAATAAATCCCTCTGCAAGGACCATAATAATAAAGTGGCCCCAGCACTGGGTCCTCTGTGGGAGGTTCCTTTTGACAATGGAACTTGGCCATCAAATGTCTTCTATGACAAGCAGGCACAAGGAACTTCAGTCTCGACAGTGAGTCCCTTAGCCAACCCTCCTCACAAGCTCAGGTTCTTAGTTTGGATAAAGCGGGGTGGTAGAAAGAAAAAACTCACTGTTATAGAGAGAGTTGAAGATGTCAAAAAACTCGAGTTGCCAGAGGTCAGGATTTATCTCAAAGGATATGCTCCGAACAGGAAGTACGCCCTGCAAAGTGTCGCTCCTACCCACCACATTACCATACTGAAAGCTCTCAGCTGTCATCCAAAAGCCTTATCACTTGCAGCACCCCCTGGGCAGCCTGCTGGGGACAGTGATGATGATGATGACGATGTCCCTCTTGGTCCTATTGTGGGTTCCTCAGATGATGATGATGACGACGACACTCCTCTTGGTCCTGTTGCGGGTTCCTCTACAGCTCCTGTATACTGTACTGATGCAAATAGCAGTTCTATCTACACCAACAAGTAGCTCTATGTACACCAATGCATGGACACCACCTGTCTTTTGTTATTTTGATGCACACAATTGAAATATGTACATAGAAATTTACATACTTTTTTACATGTATCAAGTGCATAATTGTCCTTCAACCTTTTTAAGCCAGAGACATTCACATTCAACATGCGAGAAACAAATGACTGAGGTATGAACAAAGTTCTACAACTCATTAGAAAAATGAGAACAGGGCCCTCACTCAAGTTGAAATCGTTTGATAGTCAAAAGGCAGGAGTTGAGAAATTGTTTTATTTGAATTCTTACTACATAGCCCCAAGACGGGCTCAGAAGGTATTGCAATGCAGTGCGGTAAAGAATGTATGAATGTACGGCCAAACTTCCTGGTGCGTTTTTTGCCATTGTCCATCCCCAACCACAGTAGAGCACAGTTCTCTCCTCAGCAGGAATTCTAAAGATTACTCGTCCACTGAAAGCCTCAAGATTCACTTGATGTTTAACTCTGAGGCCGTCGAGGGGAAGTAGAACCTGTAAGGTGGTAAATTGTTGGATGAAAGTGATAGCAAGAAGAATGTCCTGGCAGCGTTTCTCGAGGCAGAGGTCTATAGGGAGAATGCGGGAGTTGGTGATGTGCGTAACACCCCTGTAATAGAGAGCATAGCAGTGCCCTGGATTTTCCCCAACTCTTGCATGGCTTTTACTGACCCTGAATGCCATGAGGAGTCAGACCGCTTTGAGGGAGGGGTATACCAGACGTTAATGCCATAGGAGAGCTTTGGTAGGACAACAGTGAGGTAAAGTTGCCGCATCACATTCATGGAGATCCTTTCGTGGGATGGGTGAGTCGTCTATACGCTAGGACCACCGACATGGCCTTGGCGATGGTGTTCGTTTGCTGCCCTCTCCATGTCAGCTTCGCGTCGATCCGAATTAGCAAACGGAGTGATGGTTTGTTTTTGTTCACTGACCCCCAAGGGTCAATGTAGGGTGACAATCAGGTTTCTGAAAGCTGAGTAACTGTATGAAGTAGGAGAAAGTCATGAGGAACCCACTGTATGAGAGAAAAGTGTAAGAATACCGAATAAACAATGGGGCGCACGATCAAGTTTCTGAGAACCAAAATATTATATCACAGGGGAAGAGGGTGATGGAAGACTCACCATCGTGGAGACGAGTGTTGAGATACCGACTGAAGTATGAGACGGATGATTGAGTTTCTGACAACCGAATCACTGTGTCAGGTGAGGGTTACGAGGAGCTCACTCAGGCCAAAACCTGATAATTGTCTAAAAATAATGGTAATGACCATTCGTTCAAGATATGAACTCAATGGAGCTTACCAGTTGCCTACGAGGCGGATAATCACCAATACTCATCATAGTTTTCGTATTTTGGATTGGGGCCATTCTATGATTATGCACGCGATTGGGATACAGGTCACCATATTAAATTCATACTTGCATATTCTCTTTAATAACCTTGTTCCTACATAGTAGCCACATCCAAATAAATTTGCTGCCTGTAGGTTGCTCTGATTGACTTCGATGAGTCCGAGAGATACACATCATCATCGCGTCGTTGATTTGTGGAAGATGAAAACATGGGTAGATTACAGGCTGCAGCTCTGTGGATGTGTACAGATCGATATCCTACTGCTACGAATATACTGTCCATTTATACTACACCAGGAGCTATCTGAAAACATAGAATGAGCAAGAGATGAAGGAAGAGAAAGGGGTATCAATATCAAGTTTAGATCCTCCTCTGGCAGTTCATGTCTACTTAACCTTGAGGCGTTTCAAATCCTGTACTGTCACTGACAAGCCTCTACAACGTTTCCCAGGGCCCATTCCAGTGTGATGGTCTTCGGAGCCATTGGACTGTTCAGTATCTACCTCCATTCCCTGGACACGATTCACTCAGAACTCGTCTTCAGACTCAGGATCTTCACGCACGCCATCGTCAAACACGGGTTCCTCACTGGACCCACTGCTCCCTGTTGCTGGGAGAATGAAGACTCGATATTCACACTTATGGTGAACGAGCCAGTCATAGGAGTCAGGGTTGGCATACTCTTTATCGGCCCTTGTCTTCCAAAGCATCTTCAGCTCCTTGTCACGAGAGAAGTGAGCAGTGAGGTTGGTAGACAGGGTCTTTGGGGCAATGGTGGGCTCCTTGATGAGTTCAGCCTGTGCTAGAAGTGCAGCGGCCTGTTGGATGATATACGTGTTGTGAAGTGTTTGTATAGTTCCATCCTGGTTGGCAGCAGCCTCCTTAATAGGAGACAGTGCTAAGTGGGAGTCCATCCAAAGGAGCAGCTCAGAGGCGCGATGTCTGGCATCATCATACAATGATCTTATGGACAGTTCCAGGGGTTCATTGTAATATGCCTCTCTCCACAGGATACTTCCTAAATTGATAATGTTGAGCAAACCCAAGACATCAAGAAGATCTGAAAACTGAGTAAGGTTTGGCAGATGAGCAAGAGCATCAGTCTCCTCCTTATCCATACACCATGTGAGATATGTAGGGTCTTCGCAAACAGAAGAGTGCCAGAAGTCCAGAATATACATCAGGAGACGGCGGTATGGAGGGTGCTCGGCGTTGGTAATAGTGCTGGATTGCAAAAAGAGGTGGTACTGTGCTACGCATTGCTTCTGTATTGTTGAAGAGCAATAGAAGTGGCCACCGTAACAGATGCTAGGTAGCACAGACCAAACATAATGAGGGGTGAGGGGGCGCATGATCCTAGATAGTCCAATATTAAGAAAAGTGTCACACAAGGGTATCTATCACGTACAATGTATCCCGAGGAAGAAGGAGCAAGGGAAGATATGCCCAATCCTGATCACTGACCATGTCGACCGAATAACGGCCGAGAAATGTGTTAATGGAGGAAAGCTCGGAGTACTGGGCATTCCTCGGAACAGCAAGACATATTAGTTTTGTGCCAGTGCGAACAGATATCCAGGTTGCAAACCTGTTGCTATCAATATGACTGGCAGACCAGGAGTCGCCAGTGGCTGCTAGAGCCCACCGGAGGTGCTGAAGAGGTAACTGACTGTCGGGATCATCAATGGGACGGAGGGGAAGGGTTTGTGCCCAAGAATGAGTCTCGGTGCATAGTGAGCTGGGCACAAACTGATCGACGGCACTGCCTGGAATGTCTAACACATTTAGAATTTTGCCTTGCCAACCCTTTTGACTAGCTGCATATACATCGTCGAAGGTGGCTAGACATATCTTGTCATTCGGGTCACTGGCACAGTCAGCCTGACAAGATAGGTCTGTGGATAGGTCAGTGCTGGTGCAGGCAAGGGGGTGGCCATGAAAAGCTTACCATGAACCTGCCGCATCTGGTGGCAAGGACCAAGGCTACGGAGAGAGGCCAGGTCGAAGGGTCTTCCAGCACCAGGTGTTGGTGTATCAGTGACGACGAGGTGCACACGTTGCAGGAGGTGCTGGAGTCGGGAGGGGGGCATCTCAGTATACTGATCATATGGCAAAACAAGGACATAAGGGCGTCGTTCTTCAAGAGCATTCTCCACTTCCTCAGGTGAAGTAGCGATGCTCCAGGGTTCTCTGCGCATCTGCTCCACCCCTTTGTCCCAAAGTACACTTAGCTCGTCGTGGATGTCCTGAGTCTGTGGGTACTGATGAGTAAAAACAAAGTACAGCCACTAGGCGAGTACACACGTAGAATGATGGTTCATACACAACAGACCGAGTGCCGTCTGGCGTGGCCAAGTTATACGACCGATGTTTAAAATGCTGAGGAGAAGATTTCTTTTGCTTTAGCAGAACAGATGTGTGAATGAAGGGAGAGTAATACATACCTTGTGAGGAGTGGTGGGGGTGTATTGAGGATGAGATGTGTCCATCTCGAGGTGGGAGGAAGCCTGTGAAGTAGACGCTGACTTTGTTGATGCTTTGCTCATGTGGGCCTTCTTCTGCTTCCCTCTCCTGCGGTGCCTTGCTTTCGTCGAGATAGACACAACTTGAGAGACGGGCGCAGGAATCAGTACTTGCGATAAACGTTCAGAGTGCCGAGAAGGTTGTGGAGCTTGTTTCCCTTTTGAAGATGTTAACCGTGACCCTGTGGACATGGTATCTTGAGAGTCATCATCCTCAGAGTCTTGCTTGCTAGAGTGATCATCGCTGGACTCTTTGTCGCTGGAGGAGGAGGAGGCAGAGTTTGCATTCTCAGAGTGTTTGTCGACGGATTTTTCATTGCTAAAGTGATTCTTGACGGATTCTACATCGCTAGATTGTTCCTTGGCAGCAGGATGTTCAACCGCCACAGTGGGTATGTTGGATGAGGCATCGACGATACTACTATGATTCTCTGGAGAGCCTGCTGTAGGATCCAGATCTGCGCCATGTACAGATGGTTCTATACTATTACTATGTGCCACTGAAGTGGTGGGCTGTGGTTCTGGGTCTGCGGCAGCGTCATTTAGTGGCTGCAATAGTGTGGTTGTAGAATCAATGGACGAGGAATCAGGGTGATTGACGAAGGTGCAGGGTGGGCAGGTGGTGGGCTTTTCACGATCAACGAGCTTAACAGCCTGGATGGATGATGAGGATGGGACATCAGGAATGTCTGGAGTATTATTTGAGGGGATAGCACCGCATTCAGGCATGTCCGGAGTGATTGCAGACGGAGTGTCAGCTATGGGAGCAGCAGCAGAGTTACTGGGATTCTCGATGGTCAGAGAAGAGGTGATCGTAGCTGACAGGTTGTCAGCAAAAGTGTTAGCAGAATCAACGTTGGTGGAGTCAGTGATATTATCCGTAGTCAGACCAGATGGCCGCTCGACACTTGGCAAGTTCAAGGATGGAGGTGGCAAGATGGCAATGCCAACACCCACACCTTGTACCAAACCCATGTAGGCGACACCCAACTGTGTGCCAGAAGATGAAACATGAGATGGCGCCAGCCCCTCAGTGTGGGCCCAGATGGGATCGATACAGCCGGCAGGGGTCATAGACATGAATCATTTTGGAAGTCCACTCGCATCTGAAAGGAAGAAGGGGGGGAAGTGAAAGACTGGAGTCAGAGAGGATTAAGCAAACATACCGGAGTGGAAGAACTGAAGATCCCAATCCTGGAGTAAAGCCTGCCCTTGGATAACTGACTGGACAGAGTCAAGAAAATCGTGGAGAGCTTGGGTCGAGGTCTTCAACAAGAGTGATAGTGCGATTAACTCCCACCATAGAGCGGCTTCCGTGAAAGCCAAGTATGGTGTTCTTTCATTGCCGAGCTCTCGCCAGACCTATGAATAAGGTCAGAGTTCACGGAAGTAAGACAGAAGTCCACAGCTAACCTTAATGACATGCTCCCGTCGAACATCTTTGGAGTACAAACTTACGCCAGACACGAGAAGAAGAGGAGTAATCGCTAGCGCCAGCTGGAGCGGCTGACGAAAGCGCTGCGAGTTCTGATTGGCCAAAAGGTGTCGACTCTCCGCGCTATCATTGCTGAATATGAAAGTTGGCACGATGAGAGGATGGGGAAATGACAGAGGAAGGAACTTACTGTGCGAGACTCTGCAAGTCACTAGGGATATCCTCTTTGCCCTAGAGTCAACAGATGAGTCAAGGAGTGTCGTGACAAGGGAAGTCGCCGAGTACCTGAAAGAAGTAGTTCAGATGATGTGCAGCATACTCTAGATTATTGAGTGTACTGTGAATTTCAAGGTGAGAGGTGCGCTTCGCAATACCGGAAAGCTGTAGGTGGACTGTCGTCTCCAGGACATCCTGTCCAGGTACAAGGCGCATAAGGCCAGCAGAAGAGTGATAGCTGGGTGGGTGGTGAGGGGAGCACTGGTTGTGACTCTGTGTAGGTGGTGCCATAATGAGACGGGGTTGTGATGGGATGCTAAAGAACGGAGGGGTCTGGGAAAGTGATCCGAGATGCTGATCGAATTGAGTTTGCAAGGATCGCAAGAGCTGCGCCCAACCCCCTTCCTTTCCAAAACGGTTTAGACCTGGCTAATTGAGAGTTAGGGAGTGCGCTTGTGCCAATAGGAGAATGCACTCCTCACAATCTTATCACTCGTGTACTTCGTGAGCGGCGCGCGAGGGAAGTGCTTGCCAGTGGTGAACTTCAACCGAAGAGAGCACATCACGTCGAGAAACCTGAGGCCAAAGATCATTGTAGACAATTGCGGGAAAGTGGTCGGAAAGCGGGCAGTGAAAGCGAATGTGTTGCTTGGAACATGCATGTCGTCGGTGACAGGCGAGCACAGCACTTTGTGAAAAACTGGCTTGGTGGCCTTCATCTCATCCATGTGGCAGCAAAGGGATTGAACAAACGGCTGTAGAAACAAGTGGATTGGGGAATTGCGATCTCGACAATACTAATTTTCGTACCTGAAGGCAAGGCTCCAGCTCTGGAATGGTTGCATCCCGAGAGAACAATGCAATGAGATCGGTGATCCAGGGAAGAGCCGCAAGGAAGGGTGACGAGGACGGCTCAAAGCTAGAGCTCCCAGATATGAGCGAATGGGCCGGTTGAGGAGTGACGTGGAATGTCGCCATCACGTTCGTTCCAGAGGGCGGTGGTAGTCCTAAACTATGTATAAAATACAGTGGACGCAAAATTGATGACACTGACACCTTCCTTATATGGAAGATGGCTATGAGACGTACTGCAGCAAAACCCAGGCAAAACCTGATTTTTGTTTCCTAGATAGAAAAGGGATGTACAGTAGACTAGGGGTTGTAGACAAATAGGGATAGCTATGTAAAATTCAAGGAGTTGTACAAATTTATGAAGCTCTGTATATATTTCTATAGATCTATACATTTTCATGAATTTAGGTGGTATCTATACAGTTTTATACAGTTATGTCTTGGAAGGTCTGACACAATAACCCACTATCCTCATCAATCATTTGGACGGGAAATAAAAATTTGTAAAAAAATGATCTATCAACTTGAGTCTGAGCTTGACCCTGATTTTGTTGTGTGACTGTCAATCCAGTAGACAAACTTGAATTGGACAGTCTCCTCTTTCTTGACCCATGCTTTCACCCAGAGCCAGACCCCAGAGTATTTGTGGTAGGCGAAGACGTACACGTAGACAAAGTTGATGCAGAACTAGGGCCCTGACGTGAACCCAAAACAAAAGACGATACTATGTTGTACACCCTCGGAGTATCAGACGACGTCCTTAATTGCAAGAAACCTGAAACAGAGGCTATAACATAGCAAACACAAAAAAGTGAATAAAACCGTACATTTGTTGTACAATCTACAGACATGAAAAAACGAAGGACTGGAACAGTGAAAAAAAAAACAGCGAGGAAACAATAGAATGTACTGGACCGAAACTAAGCACATGATTTGGCAGAACGCGCAGAGGACAAGCATGACTGCTCCATTTCATTTCGAATTCGTAAATATTCAAATTCCTGACGCAAACTTATTTTCATTCGTCGTTGTCCTGCCCCGGAACAGATTCAGTGATGCATCCATCTTCACTTCATGATACAAGAACTTTGCGTCATTGAGCTTTTGCTCTCACAACGCAAGCTTCGGTAAATCAGGCGCAAAGTGCTTGATGACGGGATATTGGTCTTCATCAAGGCCACGAACATTGATAGAATATCACTCGGGCTCTGCATCCTCGTCAAGGTACCCTTGCCACTGGCCAGCTACCTTCTCTGATTTCTGTGTCTTTCCCTGCAAACACGTTGCCTTTCCATAGGCAAGATCCACAAAAGTACCTGTCAACTGGAAACTAGTTTTGGTGCCCAAGTCCATCAAGATGACAAGGTGCTCAGGCCTGTAACGTCGCTCCTTGGAATCCACGTGCTCAACTATGAGTGGACAAGTCAGGTGCTTGATGAGATCCAATGAGGCCGCAGAACTACACAGCTTGACCTGGAATGATACCAGACCAAGGCTCTTTCTGTCGAATGGCTTAGAGAGGTCCCCGTGATATACAACCAAAACTATGTCAAAAACAGCCTGCTGGAAGACACACACAAGTGCAACCCCTTGACGCCAACAGAGCATCAAAAACTCCGGAGATAATACCTCAATGTGCTTGTCAAGCTGGACAAAGTGGGTGAAATTGAGGTGGTAGTTGTGTGCCCATGCCAGAATCTCGTCAGACAACCTCTTCTGATCTGGGTCTGTAACGGCCAAATCCTTGCCAAGGAGAGCGGTCAAAAAGTCGTCGAGAGTGATGGTAAGAACACCCGATTCTTCTGCTGTGAGGTTCAGACCGAATAATCGTTGTGCTTTCTTCTCAGGCAAGATTGCAGAATTGCTCTCAGACAGAATTGCAGAATCACTCTTGGGCCAAATCGTGGAATCTCAAGCAAGCATGAGGAGGATGCGTGCTATCAGCTCTCCCTGTAGCCCTTTTTCAAGTATGTGGCCTTTTAGAATGAGCTCGTTAACGAGCTTGCTGGTCGCTGCTCTGTAAGTCACATCAGACTCGAGAAGTGTATAAGCTGCAGCGACAGCCAGCATCAGTTCCGAAGGTGCACATGTTGTGACAATGTCACTGCTCGCCATACCGGTCAAGATTCGCATATGGCTCTCTACAGCCTCAATTCCTATAGTGGTGGAAGCCTTGTCATTGCCAAGTTTGAGGAGAAGCCTTGCCAAGAACACAGCAAACACATGGTTACAGTTGTTGCTGTTAAATGTGTTCGAGCAAAGAAGCTTCTGCTGCGCAGACAGATGCACACGACTTGACTGTAGAGTGGACCAGTACTGCAAATCAACATTAGAATAGCATAGAAGCATGTAATGAATGAACACAAACAGGACGGCCAAAGTTCTTCAAATACTCAAAGTGCAGTGCCTCCGATGGTGTTGCAGGACTACCCCTCTCTGCCATGATGTCCCATTGAATGTAAGGATAGACTGGAAGAGGAACAAGGTTGCTTATAAGACGACCTGATTTTGCCTTTTTACCTTTAACAGGATGAATGCCCTGCATGCCAGAGCTGGTGTCTACAAGAATATGCCACATGTCGTACTTGTCCAAAGTCTTGATAATTCTTTGCAGAGCGATGAGGGACATACCGTCTGTGGGCATGATATGATGAGTATATCCGCCGCATGAATTTAGTTCGCAACATTCATCAATGGTGATGATAAAGCGTCGTGTCTTCAAGGTCTTCAAGGTCTTCAAGACCTCAACGAGAGCGTTTGCATGGTCGCGAATGAGAATATCAAAGAGTCCATCTAGCCACACAGCTAACCCCTCAGAGCTCTTCCGTTTTTTAGCTGGTCTCTTCTGTCCACTGGCACTCCCCTTGCTACTGATTCGGGAAGAGGGTTCCACCTCGTACCGCATCTCCAATAGTTTGCGCTCATTGAGTTCCAGCATCTCAATGGCCTTCTTACAGACCTTCTCGAACGATGCCCAATGTGGCGACTGCTCCGCTTTGGTTGGGTCATCGATCATCCAATGCTCACGGAATGCAGAAATGACATCTTCAACCGACTTGGATTGTGAATCTTTGAGCTGCGCTGTCACTACAGCCATAAGAGCTCCCATAAAGGCAGCGGCAAGCTCTTCTCCCTAAAGAAGGTTGGGTGTAATGCTCGGTGGAATTGAAATATGTACTTACCTTGTACTTGCTGTCATTGGGATTTGGAGGGTTTGAAAAGAACTCACAGATGGGTTTATCACCCGGGGGCCAACCTTTATCTGGTTCTATTTCACAATTGTGAATATCTCAGAAGCAGATTATGACCATCAGATTCTAGATATAACAGTTCAACGACAGCGTGATATATCAAGCAATACCTCGACGAACCTGCCTAGATAACTCCTCTAGTGTTCGAGACTTGCCAGTTGCGCTGCTCTGCACATAGGCTATCATCTTCCCATAGTGAATGTCCTGCTTATACATCCCGTTGTAGTTTTCAATTGCATCTTTCATACAGTGGGCGCCATCTCCAACGAATGACGTTTTGAATGCTTCATCGAGTTCTTGCGCCTGTGTGGGTCTAAACCAAATTATGACCATGACCTTCCAGTTGAAACGATTACTCACAGAAGAATGTTATAGTGCGTAGGAGGTGCTGTTGCATCATGAGTTTCCAAGAACAAAAGACATACGGTATCGGAGTACGTACGATCAACCCATGCATTGAGCATGAACTCAGCAAAATCCCCTGCCATCACGAGCTCCAACAGGTCTGCGTCACCGCGCAGTGTCTGATGATTGCCCGGTCCAAAAATCGCTAGCCGTAGCAACGGCGGCATTTTAATAGTGATGGGGGCATTCAAGAGAATAGCGACATTTCTGATATATTCAGTGTTGACTGTGTTTCTTTTGACTTCAATGACCAGGTGGTCGAAATCGAGTTTGACCGGATGACCCCTCGGATCCTGACTCCAAGCGACCAATTCATTGCGAACATTGCGTATCTCCGAGGCGGCCTCAGATGCATCTTGCATGACCATGTCCGTTACAGAGTTGTTGTCCATGGGAGGCGTTCACGCTCCAGATTACCAGATTATCAGGACAGTTATGTAATCACAATTCAAATGTCAAACCAATGGGAAAAAAACAAGAAAAAAAAACGCGTTAGGACTCGTACTGCCATGCTCTGCATAAGCACACTGTCCATGAATGACGAAGCATAATGCATAGGTGCCAGAAGCTATTTAGACACTTGAATTCATGATCTTTTGTCAATTTCACTTCCTGTATCAGTATAAAATATAAAATTGATCACTTCAGGAAGCTTTTATAGTGTAATGGTAGTCACGCCACACATGAAGGTTCCTTATCATCCCATTTCTGCCGGTAGTGTGGGTTCGAGTCCCACTAGAAGCAATTCATGCCCTCGCCGTGGTCACATTTTTTTTCCCCACTATTATAAATAATTGGTGATTGGGAGTCTTGGCTACAAACGACTATCTTCAGTGGACTACATAGATCAGCTCGCCAGGCTAAGTCCTGGCCCACAACTCAAGGCATGTCACAGGCTCATTCATGTTCAACTCAGGCCAAGCAGTGGCCAAGCCTGCCAGAGTCACTATCATCACGTACCCAGTACACAACCTCTCCCGAGGTGATCAAATTGCTTTACAGGGTTTTGGGATGCTCAAACCCACTGAAGTCGCATGGAATTACAATGTTTCTTCCTTGACCTTGGCCTGCATGGCTAGCTCTGACCTCTATAACCTCGAGTATCTCAAACAAGAAAAAAAAACACGTTGCTTCACAGTCGTACAACCCTACACTACAAAGGTTGCCATCAAAAACAGGTCTGGGACGACCTGGACCATCGGGGGACCTACTTCGTCGGCGGGGCTTTCAGAACCTAGGGAGGCAGGGAGGCAGGGCCTCTTGTAGTGTACCAATAGTAGATGTGCATCATACCTTAGCGCAATAAAATGATAACAAAAAAACCAAAAAAAATCGTCTGTCTCATGCTTCAGACAGTATCTCAGCACTCACCTCTCTTACCTCTCTTACTGTGGTTACTGGTATCTCAACGCTGGTCTGTGGTGCAGTGAGTAGCTAAAGAGGATTTCAAGGCATATTCGACTAGTATTCTGCACACACTTCCAGTCCTTACTACCAAAACACAATTTCATCTGAAAAGAACTACTCCAGCTTTTCACAGTCCACTAGCGCCTTCTCTACATCTTCGGTAATCACCCTCCTTCTCAGCACGTCCAATGGCACCTGCAGTACCTTCGATAAATACCCATATAGTTGCCCCGTTTGTCTCTTAAGCAAAAAAACTGTCACGACACCGACGGATCCATCCACGCTTTCTGCTGACAGCAACACAGTATCAAGGTTGCCGTCCAGCATGGTGAGGTTGTAGAGGCAACTGCTTCCAGGGACATATGCGAAGTCACTGTGTTGCAGCAGCCCTATTGTTGATGCCGTCGATTTCTCTTGAACTTCAAGCACCCACCCCAACTTTCTCGACAATTTTTTCCAAACCCTTTTGAAGTCCCCAGCACTCATATTCTCCCCCATCACATTGAAGAATTGCATTCCTTTCAACGTTGTCGCAAAAGCCTTGGACTCGTAATGTTCAGCAAAACGCCGGCCTCCCTGCACCACTTGAGGTTCATGTTCGTACGGATGTCCTGGAAATATGGTGTCACCTGTCTGCGCGATCACAGATGACTGTAAAGTCTCAGGTATCTGTACTCCTGGAGACCCCGCCTGTAGTACATGAGGTGTCACAGAGACCTGCGGAGACACCACCTAGAGGACGTGAGCTGTCTCCGGAGGCCCCGCCATGACGTTGTTAGGCCAAATGCACTCTGCACAGTGCTTTGGCCAGTCTCCCCTTTGACATTCTGCACCCTGCACCTTATTTCAGCTACCGATTTATCTGGGAAAACGAATACACCTACACAATAATAAGCACACCTGCATCGTCCACACCTTTTCAATTGCCCTGCTGATACATTGCGCTTGCAATAATGGCACTGCTAGCCAATTCGTAGCCATGTCAGTCCTGCACTCTTTAGCAGCCAGGCAAGGTAAGTACTCACTTTTTCTGAAGATATTTCAGATGCCATTGCCTCCATGATATACAGGTGTACTAAGTGTTCATCGATTGATCAGAAGATATATAACATGACATGATCATTGGTCCCACGCCATTGGTCTTAGTTTTACAATACTTTCAGCAACGCCGACATGCACTCCCCGCCAATTACTCTCCTACGTATTCACAATTCAAATGTCAAACCAATGAAAAAAAGGGAAAAAGAAAAAAACAAGAAAAAAAGCTGCACTAGGACTCATACTGCCACGCTCTGCGGTGGCCCACACCTCTCTAGTGAGAGTAAGTGACTCAAATCTATCTACAAGGGAGGGGGATGATCTATAGACTTTTAAGTATATGATCTTTCACAACCTCCTCAAAGCCTTCAAAACTGTTTGATGAGTGCCATACTCATGAGATGAAGTGATTAGTTTTGAAAATTGAAGCAGTCAAAGCCACCTTTCATCAAAATTTCCGTCCACTGTACTACATATAACAACGATCCATTACGGAATGACAATATCAACGACACCTAGTACAGCCTAGTACAATTGATGACACCACCGTACCAGCAAGTAAACTAGACCGAAATACGGCGGTGACAGCAGTGACGCTGTTGCACTCCTGATCAGGTATGTGATCAGCTACCTTACGGGTCCAATACTGCAATTATCAATATCTTTTGTTCAAACCTTATATGGATCCTCTTGGTATCTGCCAAAACCGGTATTGTATGGTGAGTATTGGTGAGTATCCGCCTTGTAGGCAACTGGTAAGCTCCATTGAGTTCATAGCTTGAACGAATGGTCATTACCATCATTTTTATAAAATTATGAAGTTTTGGCCTGAGTGAGTTCCTCGTAACCCTCTCTCGACTGATACAGTGATTTGGTTGTCAGAAACGCAATCATCCATCTCATGCTTCAGTCGGTATCTCAACACTCATCTCCATGATGGTGAGTTTCCCATAGCCCTCTTCACCTGTGATATAATATTTTAGTTTTCAGAAACTTGATTGCCCGCCTCATTCTTTAGTCAGTATCTATACACCCTTCTTTATCGCAGTGAGCCCTCCCATCAACCTCTTTCAGAAACTCGATTGCTTGCCTCATTCTTTAGTCGGTATCTCTACACCTTTCCTAGTACAGTGAGTTCCTCGTTACCCTCCTTCAACAGATACAGTGACCTGGTTATCAGGCACTCAGTCATCCATCTCAGGCTTCAGTTGGTATCTCAACCCCAGCCTACACTCCAACGTTGACGAAAGATCGCCGAGGTGCAGGATCCATCTCCTCATAGACGCATCCTTCATTCTCCAGCCAATCAATTGTTGCATTCCCCTGCTCAATGCTTGCCCTACCCACAACCATGTGTGATCTGAGATGCATATAGCTGATGCAGGTCCAATATGGGCTACGCCTCAGGTAACCCCATTGGGGAAGAATCGTCAACTGCCCGGGTGCCCCAGGTGGGTAGAGAAATGGTGGTTCGTTCCACTCTTGGGTGACTTGATTGAGTTTCTCCAATACATTGTCAAGGAAGTGGCAACAGACCAGCACACGCTGGTTGTGCCTCATGATTTCTCCCAGGACCCTCTATTTCACAAGTAAGTTTTCGTTCTGCCCACAGTGAGCCATTTGCTTACCCATAGAGTCCAGAGCATTTTCAGCGAGTGCATGCCCCTTTCCTGCAGCTGAAACCCTGTGCTTGCCATTGTTTCCAACTGTGAGGCTTGCAAGTCAAAGACATGGATTATACCATGTGTGACAGTTTGTAGCACAACCATGTCGTCAGTGGGTGTGGATTGGTTTGTGTGCAAGACTTAATACTGTGGGTAAACCTCTGCTTCTGTAAACTGGTGAGATCACTTCGTGTCTGTATTTTAAACCCATTGCTTCATGTCCGTGATAAATAAAAACTCAAGAACTCAAGGTGAAATTGAATATTGAACCAGAAATACCCGCATAAGAAATAGAACCTGGAAACAGGCATTGCAAGAAAAAGAAGAAAGTAATGGTGATCAGACAGATCTTCAGATCTTGAATGCTCTGAGTGAGATTTGGTCTTCAGTGTATATCTCAAACCTTACTTCCTGAAGGTAGCCTCCTTGCATTGCCCCAAGCTATTTACTTAGGATCCTCATCAGCCTACTGACCTGTTTCAAAGGACACCACGTTCCTGGTTTGGTGAGGAATGCAGTGAGATGGTCTTGATTTACTGATACCCACTCGTGTTCCCTCTTCTTTCATCCTACATCTTCACAAACATTTTGAACACACACCACCTTTCCCAATTGCTATGTTGAACGTAAATTGTTAGCCGATATGCCTTATATGGCAAGGATGGGCAGCTCAGTGGTTGACAACCTCCAAATATGGTAATGCTTCGATTGTGGCTGTGGTGGAAATTTCTAAAAACTTCATACCATTCTACAGTCGTGTCGATAATACGCTTTGAATGTCAACGTCAATACAACAAGTATCATTTTGTATCATGGAGAGGGGAGACATAGAGGCAATGGAGGTGCGTATTCGACATGCTGGCAACTGAGTCAAAGGTGCAGGGTCACGTTGTCATACAGGTCTACAACCCTGTAGATCTCGGATCCCCTTGTAGGAGGGTTCCTCCATTCCCCGAGCTCGTCACAATGTTCGAATGTCAAAATCACGAGAAAAGGAAGGCCGTCAATGGCAGGGCGAGAAGCATATATCTTAATTGACCATCGTCCTGTGACCTCCGCTCCAAGATTTTCCCCGGCTCGCCCTTCTCTGACTAAGACAAATCCAATGCATCCTGCGATTCGGATGTCCAAATATCTTCACCTGAATTTGCAAGAAAGCATGTGCAAGGGCTATCATAACTAACTGCTGCTGCCTCTGCCTCTAGCAGCACCCTCGCAGTCTCAGGCCCATCAACATTGTCCACACGGTAACCCCTCACCTGCCCTCTCAATGACCTCCACATCCTCTTGTCAAGACCAAGAATGTGAACCCTCGCAAGACTTGCAATGCTCCCTTGCCCGATCATGCTCTCAATCCCTCTCTGTCTCGCTGGCCAAGGAGAGAAAACCAAAGGAAAATGAAAAGGAGCTCAGGGAGACAAAGAAGAGGCAGGTGTTGAATAGGGAGGTAAGTATGTCAAGGGCATCTATGGTGAAGACCAGGACGTTTTCCAGGACGACCATGGGAGGTTTAGGTTCGCACCTCTTTGGTGGAGCAAGGAGGTCAATGGAGATGAACCCGGTGAAAGTGGAGTTGCAGTTGATGTCCATAGTGTTTTCATATCAAATACAACAGACAATGATTAGGTAGTTGGTAGACCGGAAGGCTTTGAAGACTAAGCCTGTAGTTATTTGAGTTGAATGCAATGTACATTGTATGTTGATTGTATGGCCAGCGATAGTATGCAACCGATACTTGCTTTTTTTGAGTGTTTTTGAAATCCTCTTATTTCTTTACTTTCTATTTTTTTCCTCTTCCAGATTGAGTTGGACACCCAGTGTCTCCCAGTGTATTGGTCGCAGAAACCAATATTTTTCTTTACATTTGTTTACTATCAACCTCTGCCCCACTATTTCGCTGCTACCATGGACAAACAGGACACCAAGAGATTGGCAAAGGCTAGGGAGAAGAGGGAGACGGCTTACACTTCTACCTCTACTCCACATACTGCTGATACAGGAGCTCAAGTGCAAGCTAGAATCACTCAACTTGAGAAGAAGGTTGCCGACGTCGAGGCCGAGAACTGACTCGAACATTTGCTGAAGGACGAAACAGAACGAGGCGACCATAAAGCTGAGAGTATATATAAATGGGAAGGCTATACAGAGGACGTGGAAATAGGCAAATACTCGTCGTCTCGTACGCGTACACAACGAGATGATTCCCGTTCTCCGCATAGACACTCCTCGTCAAAGAGGGGTAGATATTCGGGCAACGCTTCTAGCGTACACTCACACCCTTACTACCGTTCTCGTGCCACAGAGACCCAGCGAAATTACTCGTCCCCGCGCACCCAATCTCCTCGTTACCTGACTTCACAACCTCGTTGACTACTCCCTCCAGGTCGTAACGCATCCACGTCGTCCTCGACTCCCTCTATTGTACCGCCTACTTCCTTTTCAGCAGTATCAGTTGTGGAACAAGATGATGTGATGACTGACACTGGCTTTGAAGAAGCTCCCTGTGACTGGCAACGCCAGAAGATGAAGGTCACCCCCTCATCACTTGTCAATGACGACAGTGAATTTGAGGAGGAGATTGACTCTGAAGAAGAGAAGAAAAGAGAGCGCCAGAACTGGGTCCGGACCCAAACACGGGCAGGCCTCGAGGCCTGGAAGCACACGTCATCTACTCCTTCGTCCAGTACGGCAGTGGCTACGGCGTCTCTACCACGGTTGAACCACTTTGCTCCTGTGCCCCTGCCATTTACAGCTGAAGATGCCAAGCAAGCATTGGCTAAAGCTAATACCCCAGACAACTGGACTGGGTATTGCTATTGCCAGGTCATGGTATCGATCGTCACCATCACCAAGTCTCAAGTGACTGAAGGTGCATGTCATCTGGCAAGCATCTGGAAACCTCCTTCATGGGTAGTGTCCAGACATGAATATTCTTCTGCATACAATGTCCCAGATGAGCACTCTTTGTCTAAGGCACCTTCGCAAGCTCAGCATGATGCGCCGGTTGAAACTCAAGCACTGTGGTTCTCTTGCTTCAGTGATCCCTGGTTCAACGCCGGAGTAGGTGTCTTGCGATATCTTAGCGTGGACCTTGCTACCGTACAAGGCAGTTCTATCGCTCGAGCTTTCATACCCAAGAGTTCTGCCCAGGTCCGACACCACCTACAAATGGTATTTGTGTGTATCTTCTCTTGTCCTGCGAGGTACCAGCAGCTGTTGCGACAATGAGGTCTTGTTGTGAGTCCGCAATATGCCCCCGCTGAAATGCTGGGTGGCCTGAACGTTTTGGAGAACGATATGGTGGGGCATTTGGCTCAGTGTGGCTTGGATACCTCCTGAGTCTCGTGCTTGTTCGTATGGTCCTTGCAGTGGTTGGAGGATGCCCTTCTCATCTACCCGGATGATCACCTTATGTGGCGTAGGTACCAAATGGATATGGCCAGACATGTCTTCAAATTTGGTCTACCTTCAGAGCTATTCAAACAACTGGAGACGTGGCTACTGCCTGATCCCTGGGACCTTGCTAATTTGCATAAAGAACGGATGGCCCGGATCATGATTTTGGGCAATAGTCAGCGTCGTCTGGCTGAGAAGCCAGGAGACAACTCAAGAACCTTGGGAGCTCTCTCTGGGTCTGTTGCTGGTCTTCAGTAGACAGTCGGCCACCCAGTCTCTTGTCCGGTGCTGCCGTCGTCATGAATGCGCCAGATGTGGGGTTGGCAGTCCAGGAACCAGCTGCACCCACTTCTCCTGCTGTTAGTACCCCTCATACCGCTATTGTTGCTAGTATAGACGTTGACCCGCCATCTGCCTAGATCCCTACCACTATATCCAGTTGTTTCGTTGCTCTAGTCCCATCTGTCGTGGCCACATGTTAGTCATTTTGTTTTTGTTATCATCATCGTGGACATTGTGTTATTGCTCAGGTGCTCACCCGCTGCCCATTTCTTTTGTTGCCTGAGGAAATCACCCATATCCTTGATTTTGTAGTGTCAGGGAGATGCTTTAAATGTTGAAGAAATTCATTGAACATGCTTGAAGAATGTTGGAACCTTGCAAAGGAACCAAATGTAGGGGAACTTGCTGGAACAATGTAGAATAGACATACGTCTCCAAGAAGTCTCTTTTATTGCTTACAGATACTACTGCTTGACCCGTAACTTAGAATGTATATATAAAGCTAAGAATAAATGTATAAATCTACCTACCTACTTACTACTAGCTACCCTGATACTCAAATCAGACATTACATGAATCGATGGTTCATTGTAACAACCCGCAAAGGCGCCAAAACATGAGATACCGACTCAAGAATGAGGTGGGCAATCGAGTTTCTGGAAACCAAAATATCATATCACAGGTGAAGAGGGTCACCATCATAGAGACGAGTGTTGAGATACCGACTGAAGCATGAGATGGATGACTGAGTGTCTGATAGCTGAGTCACTGTATCAGTCGAAGGAGGGTAGCGAGGAACTCACTGTACTAGAGAAGGGTGTAGAGATACCGGCTAAAGGATGGGGCACACGATCAATTTTCTGAAAACCAAAATATGATATCACAGGGGAAGAGGGTGATGGGAGGACTCACTGTACTACATAGAGAAGGGTGTAGGAATTCCGACTAAAGAATGAGGCAGGCAATCAAGTTTCTGAAAACCAAAATATTATATCACAGGGGAAGAGGGTTATGGGAGACTCACCATCATAGAGAATGGTGTAGGAATACGGACTAAAGAATGAGGCGGGTGATCAAGTATCTTAAAACCAAAATATTATATCACAGGGGAAGAGGGTTATGGGAGACTCACCATCATAGAGAAGGGTGTAGGAATACTGACTAAAGAATGAGGTGGGTGATCAAGTATCTTAAAACCAAAATATTATATCACAGGGAAAGAGGGTTATGGGAGACTCACCATCATAGAGAAGGGTGTAGGAATACGGACTAAAGAATGAGGCGAGCGATCAAGTTTCTGAAAACCAAAATATTATATCACAGGGGAAGAGGGTTATGGGAGACTCACCATCATAGAGAAGGGTGTAGAAATACCGAGTAAAGAATGAGTTGGGCGATCAAGTTTCTGAAAACCAAAATATTATATCACAGGGGAAAAGGGTTATAGCAGACTCACCATCATAGAGACGAGTGTTGAGAGACCGACGGAAGCATGAGATGGACGATTGAGTGTCTGACAACCGAGTCACTGTATCAGTCAATGAAAAACTCACTGTATTAGAGAAGGGTGTAGAGATACCGACTAAAGAACAATGTGCGATCGTTTGGCAAAGCCTTCAATCTGCTTGTTCATCCCCCTCCTGTAAGCTCGCCCAAGGTGCAACAAACTCAGGATCAGTTTGGGATCAGTACTGACTCTCAGACCAAAAGTACTATATAAACTGCTGGATGAGAGATCTTCATGTCATATTAATAGCATCTACAGGGTAAATAAGCATTGAGATCAAGGGGACTGGGGAGGTGATGGCGATGGTGTGAGTGGAGGGGAAGGAGCAAAGCCTGGTGAAGAAGCTCTAGTGGTTGGAGGGACATGGGGTGGTGGCGGCGAAGGGCGAGGAGCACGAGGGGGATCAAATGTAACTAAGCAAGTAGGAGCTTCTCTGCCCTCAGGAGTCGGAGGGGGGGTCAGGCATTTGATATGATGATTGTACTTGTGCAACCCTTGAGCGCTCCATGATATAAAATCAAGGTATCTGATAATACACTGGGCAGTAATCAGGTACGAGATTTATAGCTTCAAAAAAACACTTACTCTCGTCAGCCGACTCTTCCACCAATGGCGCCGAACATACGGCCATGTGAACCATCCATAGGGCAGCCACTGATCCATCCATTCCAGTGTAATTTGATCCACAGTGTGCCAGAAGTAAACATCCCGCGTGTCACTGCTGGGTTGATCGCAACAAATAACATAGGCCTTCAATCACGACTGGAGATAGTGGCATTGTTCCTTGGTGAAGTGTGCCACGATGAACTGGATCACTCAATGGGGACGAGAGGACCGAGCCAGAGGACTACAAAAAACAGTGTTAGTTTGTACTGGGTGAGTGTATAAGATGTATCACTGATACTTACACCAACGGCATGTTTCAGGGCGACTCTCGATGCGAGGAACTGAAGTGAGCAAGCATTGGGCTTTCAGATTTTATATTGTCTGTTTAATGCTTCTTGATTAATTGGGACTCCATGCTTCCCAGTTCAAACGGATTAATCTCCGCCAACAGGACAATTACATAAATATAGATTCAGGCAGAAATTTACTGTACATTGTACATACATTTATTCGTACTCAAGCGGTGAGTCCACTACATCTTTGTGTCAATATGTTCATTCGTAGTTGGGTGGTAAGTCTACATCTTTACCAAGCCATACCAGGTCAAGCCCAAGGCTTTGGCATGCTCGGAATTCAAATACCTAGTGAAGTCCTCATCATTTTTCCCTTGTGCAAATATCGCAGACGCTCATCGCAACCAAGGCGGGTGGGCCCCGCCCGCCCGCACCCAGTCAAGACTATGGCTTCCGACAGCTACTTCTCAACAAAAGTATTGTAGATAGTATTGATGAGGGAAGGTAGTTCCATGTTCTTCACGGTGGCACGAAAGTCGGTGGAGAGCTCGTCTTCAAGCCATTGAACATGGGTGGCTCGAAGGGATCGCGGTTGGACGACCTTGCTTTGGGCAGGAGGGTATCGCATTTTCTGGCCCTACCAAGTCAGATCGGTGAATGACGCGTCAAATACTACATACCCAGGACTTGATGCCTGGCTTCAAGCGTCATTTTCGATGGGCTGTAACTTAACTAGCTGTTTTCACGAAACATTCGATGTTGACCTAGAGTACCGAATGTGTAGTAGCAAGCATTGAGCAGTAAAGGCTTTGTTTTGTATATAGTTACAATGCATTAGAGCATATCTGTTTTGATGAAAGACCGATCTTGAACAAGTAAAAAGGCTTCATCTTTTAAAATAATCATCGCAAGAAGTACTTGATTATATTAGTTCAACATGAAAACAACATGGATATACATAATGTAACATGGGTACTGCAGCAGCTGGTATATTACAGAATCATACTGGAGACTCAAGCCAACTACTAGAGAAAGCATTGATAGGTATGTAATATATAAGTATGTCTGCATGCTCCAAGGATTTCATGGACTAAAAGCTGTAATTATTTTTGCTTTGATGGACTACTAATCGGTTATCTCGCATTAATCAAATATTGCGATTTCAAGTGTTTCATTGCAACAGATATGCTCTATTTTCTCTGCTCTATACTCGTCATGGCATTTAACGCACAGCAATGAAAGGGTGGTTTCCAAATTTGGTAGGTATTGATATTGATCAGCCACTCAGCAGGTGCTGCCCAAAAAGGCACGCGACTTACTGCTGCAAGCAGAGCCTTTGCACCTTCACTTAAGTCACTCATATTATATCACAAAATCTGATTCATCTATGTTTCTCATTCCCTTACTACTTTCACCATGGCCTCAGATTTATCCACCTGGAGCACGTATGCTAGAGTGCAACTGAGCCATCTGCTCGTTTCTTCTGAAACTGAACCAGCAGACACGTCGAGCGCTGTTCATACACCTCTTGATGATAGTGGTGGTACGAATCTAATTACTGGCACGCAGAGCGACAACGATGGAGAAACTGCAGTTGATTCAATCCCAGTCTGGGTGGATGAACACGCAGTGGAGTCTACTGTGTATGACGCTGACAACAAAGATGGCTCCTATGTCATGGGGGGCGATGAAGAAGAAATAGATGACAACCCAGTCCAACGATGCACTCTGATCAACAGTGACATGGCACTCTTCAAGGAGACCTCCTGGCCCTTCGAACACATTGTGGCCAACTTCAACCTTGAACACATTGTGGACGACAGGGACGATAGGCTAGCTGATGCATTCCTGCAAGAAGATGGGAGCGTAACTCCCTCTCCCTTGACTGACAGCGTGGCAGAAGACGAAGAAAAGGAGCTCCAGCTCATCATCCCAACTGACCTACCAAAGATCCCAGAAGATGAATTCCCTACACAGGATCAGCAGATTGTAAGTATTCTGCATTTCAGAATCGTCTATTCTCACCTACTGATCTTTCGCATTGACATTTTTCCATTCTAAAGCTTACTGTGGTTGATTTGTACTGCATGCGCGTAGCTAAACCATGGCGAGAAGCGCTTTTGTTAGCAACATGACATGCTCACGCTGTGCACCTCGTAAGCCCTGTGCCTCGCCTGGCCGGCGCGGGATGTAGCAGAATTGAGGAGCTAGAGAATTCATTCCGTCTAAACAACACTCCTGCACAATGCCAGTTTTGTCGTGAGGAGGCTAGGCGACGAGTGCTTAACCTGCCAGGCCATTACTCATAGGACCAATACCCCCAACATCCATACACCTCAGTTATTGTTCCAGACATCCCTCAGTTCGAGATATTCCTGCCCATATCTTTGCCGAGAGAGGCCTCCAACGAGCAAAAAGAGCGTTGGGAAATTGAAAACGTGTTCATGGGCACCGATACAAACCAGGTTGGATATTGGAACGACAAGAAGTTATTTGTGTTGAAGTGGCGGGACCTTATTTCCAAAGGACTTCGTTTTCTGGCTGAATACCTAATTGTCCATGGACTGGTGGATGAATTTCAGCAAGCCTGGCATTATTTGACATAGGAGTGGAGGGACGAACGTCCTGGACATCCCCTGATGGATGAGGACGAAATTTGCTGGCTTCGAGCGACTACAATAGTCCTATATCGGCACCATGAGCGGGACCTGGACTGGTTGATTGAAGAGTCCACGACTGCGGTATATTATAATGTTCGTGGTCTTCGTTGGCTGACGAAACACGGGTATATTTCTACCTTGCCAAAGCCCTTGCCATTAACCAGCATGTTCTCCTATCAAGACTACATATGTGCCAAGGGGTCCATCATCAGCCGTCACCCTGCCAATTCCCTGCCCCACCCTATTCCAGGAGTCACACTAGTCAAAGGAGGGTTGACTGCACCTGAGCCCAACGGTTTTCCTTTCCCACCAGGTGATAGGCCGCCGAACAGGCGTGAGTGGTACGAGCTATGCCTGCAAGCACAAGGAAATCACGCTAGTCAAAGGAGGGGTGACCACACCTGAGCCCAATGGTTTTCCTTTCCCACCAGGTGATAGGCTGCCGAACAGGTGTGAGTGTTATGAGCGATGCCTGCAGGCACTAGGAATGTATGGCATGGCAGCTCAACAATATGCAGATGCAAAAATAACATGGATTTCAGAGGGCTACTATTGGGCTACTACTCGGTCTACCACTCACTTTTTTCTTGAATGATTTGTCTACTGCTCAGCTTTTTCTTGAATGATTTGTACCTGATCTAACATCGTCCGGCTTCCCTGCTTTGTATATCTACATTTTGGGAGTACGCTGTTTGTATGTATGTATCCACAAAGAACATGACCTCCCCCGATTGCCAGGTAACTATGACACTGTTCATAGCATACTATACTCATATATTGTCCTGGCCTGGCCCATCACCTTTGACTTCAAACAGGATCAAACAACCGCTTTCCAGTTTGTTCAACTAGCCAGAACAAATTTAGCCTCCTGAGGCTGTGGAGCAAACGCGTGCTGTTTGTGTTGCGTGTTACCAGGAGAAGGTCAACATGAGGGCGAAGGAGTAGCAGGGGAAGTTTTCTGGACTTCAGTGAGGAAAGGAGATTGCTAGTTTCACTGGGGAGACCACTGCAGATCTGAGGTTGCTTCAAAAGGGTGACGTTCTTGTTTGGACACCCTCACAGGTGTGTATTACTGTTTCATTGTAAGATGTTTTTGCTAATGTTCATAATCAAGACTCGCATTGTTGCATGTAGTGTCTCGTTAGCTAATGCTCGAGACCTTGGTGAATGGATAGGTGCACCCTCACACGCCATCTTCAATTTCTCCCCTGGGTAGGTTTCACATATACCTTTTTCTATCCACCACGCTCATTTCTGCCATAGTGCCTGCTCTCTCAACATGGATATTCACCTCCAGTCTTTCACCATCCCCCACTTCCCATCCCTCATGATTGCAATGTCTAAACCCGCGTACCTCGCCATTACCGAGTACTCACCCACCAAGCCTGTCATCATCTTCATGCCTTCAAGGAAACAATGTTGACTCACTGTCGATGATCTGCTTGCTCACTGTTCTGTGGACGAAGACCCTGATTGGTTCCTGAACGTTGATGTTAAGGATCTCGAGGTACATTTGGATCACCTCAGCGACAAAGGGTTGAAGGAGATGCTTGGGCACGGGATTGGCTATTACCATGAGGCGCTGGACAGGCAGGATAAGAGGATGGTGCAGAGGTTGTCTGAGAGTGGGCTGTGCAAGTTCTGGTCGCGTCTAAGATTGGTACCTCTTCTCTCAATCTATGACAACTAACCAACTCGATGTTTTTTCTTGAGGATACTGCCTGGTCCCTCCCCGTTGCAAGCTACATGGTAGATATCATGGGTGTCCAATTTTACAAAGGAAAAGAACATCACTACATCGACTATCCCGTCATGGATGTACTACAAAAGATGGGGCGGGCCTGTCGACCGAAGGAGGACGAGCGCAGTCGTTGTGTGGTTATGTGTCAACAGACGAAGAAAGAATTCTATAAGAAGTTCCTTGCGGAGGGTCTCCCTATTGAGAGTCATTTGCCGACTACGCTGCATGACTATTTCTTGGCGGTGATTGCGGTGAAGACGATTGAGAACAAACAGAACGCGATGGTATGTTGGTTTGCTGGTTTTGAATCTGATGACAGAACCTTATTTTGTATTTTAGTTTAGGATATTCTGACATGGACATATTTTGCGGATCAGAGGTTAATATTGGAGAAGGTGTTGAACTTACTCTGGCTTGTGTGGATGTGATGAGTTTGAATGCGTGGTAGGATAGCTGAAGCAGATTCCGCATTTCGAGCCTGACGTGGGTGTTTTTGGTTGATTGAGCTGAGTTTTGTGCTAATGAGTTTTGTATAAGTCGTCAAATGGTGTATGGAGGCTGGTATTGAGTCGGTGTAGGATATTATGGAGACGGAGGATATGTATGTTTTTAATCCTCCTGTTCTACTATCTCTGACCCATTGTCCCGTTCTCCAGGCAAGACATCACAACCTTCATCAACTCCTATCCAACGCTCGACATCACCCACGAGGCTCGTAAAAGGTAGCTACATTGCAGGTGAGCCCATCGTCCTCCAAGTATCCTTATCCCGAGACGTCGACGTCGACGACAATTTCCAAGGTGTTGAACGCATGATATTTGGGATTGGGGAGAAGAAGGGGAGGAGAGTGATAGTGATGAGGCTGAGAGGCGAATGAGGTGAATGCTGTTTTGTTGACCAGCTTCTCTCAATCTCACTGTTTTCACAGGTTTTCATAGTCACTACAATTTGTATCAAAACTACAATGTACAATGGGAAATGTCTAGTGCAAGGGTGAGGGGCCAAGAAATTTGAGATGCATTCACTGCGTGACGTCATGTTTCGACACGCGCTTTACAGCCATCCGTGCCCTGCACGTCATCATCATTTCGAGGCCCTGTCTACATTCATCTGTGGTTGAACAGTGTTCGACGCGCACTCAACAGTCGTCCATACTCGTGCCCCTCGTTCTCGTCTCGACATCGTCATTTTGTGTGTGTGTCATTAGTTGCTCTTTGCTACGTCGTCATTTCTGCTCGCACACCATTGTCCTCGTCTCCACGCCCTTCTCTTGTGCCTCCCACGCCATGAACGACCCCATCACACAGTTGAAAGCCGGTTTAGACACCCCTGTATCACGATCCGACCGGCCCGGATGGGTCTATATCTACCATGTCACAGGAACATCCCGATTTAAGGTCGGGCGTACGATGAACATTGACCGGTGGAGGTGAGAGTGGGCTAGGCAGTGCAGAAGCCAAAGGCACCAATGGTTCACACCGGTGTGGAGCCCGAATTACATTTGAACAGGTAGGTTCCTTCCCTTGTTTAATGCCTTGCTAACTTTGTTGTAGAGAAATTGAGCCATATCGTGTTGGAGGGCGCATGCGTGCATCGGCCTCGAGAGAGATGTACCAATTGTAGGTAATCTTTTTCGTGTTTCATGCAAGTTTGGCTGACAATTGTGTGACTGAAGGTCACCGACAGCATTGTGAATTTTTTGAATTCCCTGGAGCACCGGAATGGGTGGTGGACTTGTTGATTCGTCCGTTGATTGTTGGAGTACTACCGCTATAAATTTGTTGTAACGCGATGAATTGTATTGCTGCATTTGTTGTATCATGAAACTTTCACTGACAAGTTCAACAATGGCTATGAAGATTTCACTCAAAGGCTCCACTATGAACGATTTGCTGGGAGAAATGAAGATTTCACTTGAAGGTTTCAATACGAACGATTCACTAAACATTTCACTCAAAGGTTTGTTTCACTGAACATTCCACTCAAAGGTTTCACTGCGAACGATTCACGGGAGAAAGGATCTAATGCGACACATACGAACAACACCCCCACATTTCGTGAAGTCACACCCACCATTCCACTGACATTTCACAAAATTTCATGAAATTTCATCGAACTAGATCAACATACAAGTTTCATGAAAAAAACTAGTTAAACTTCTCTGATGGGGCATTCTGTGGGGAGAATCTGGGTGCTTGGGAAGGATGGGTCAAGTTGGGTGTCAAAAGAACAGGCATTGATACCAGTCTGAGAATGGCATGATGCGTGTGGCTCGAAGAAGACCTACCTTTGAGTAATTAATTGCCTTCTTGAGACCCTCTATTTAGACTAATTAGTTTGGTAGTTCTGTGCAATCGAAATTTTAGACCATATGTACAAATGCTACGAAGAATTACAGGCTGTAGAGAAGAGAAACAAAACATACGATAGAAGTTCAATGAAAACAAAAGGAGTGACTAGCTAATTTTGATAGCGGAGTTCTCACCGGCCGTAAAGATCTTTCAGCTCCTCTACACCCAACAGTGAGTTACAATACAAATCCCTGACACCCTGTAAGGCAAGTTCCACCCTCCATCAAATTGACTGTATCTCTGCGTATGTGGATATATTGGAACAACTATCTTCCAATTTTCTCGTCTGCTTACAGGAGACTATGCGTACGCGCCTTCAGAGCTGACGGAACGCATCATTCCGAACAGGCAATTGTTGAGATTCACACGTAAGTCTTTGAAGACTTCGAATCCATCGTAAATCACATTTTTCTCTAAGCCCTCTGTGTGATGTCTCAGGAATTGATTGTAGGTGTGCTCGCAGTAGGACTTATGGTCTTCATGTCCCCGGAAGTTACGAGTCAGCCACCAGTTGACATGTCGGGCCTTTTTGAGCCAGTTCTCTGGCTGATTAGTTCTAGAGTGGTCATGTATTAGCAGTGCAAATGCAAAGACTCGCAAAGCACACGTACCTAGTACCAGGCGTAGGCCCTCTGTTTTCCTTGTTCTCTCCTCTTTCTGAGACCGAGAAGCGCATCGAGATTCGCGCTGAAGCTTCTTCGCCTGGCTAGGAATCAACAGGAATCAGTACCAAGGGCAGTTAGGCAATCTGCTTGACACACTGCTTGCGTCGTTTCTCTTGTATCTGTTCTTTATTTCTATGCTGCAAGTTCAAGCTGATGTCAGAGACGGGTGGAAGAATAAAATCAGTTACTTTTGATAATATTTCGTGCTCTTTCGACAATTAGCCATCATCTTTTCTGCAGAGGTGTGATACAGCTTAGGTCTGGGCATGGTGAGGAGAGGTCTGGGCATGATGAAACAACCAGGCGGAAGTAAAGGCGAGTCTCGAAGCGCAAGGCCAAACGCGTAACACCACCCACGCTGATGCAGGCTAATGAACAGAGGAACGGACAGAGGGGACAGTCGATCAGGCAGAAGGTAGAACATGGTATAAATCTTCTGGAACAGCTGGTACACTGGCATGAAACAAACAAATGCAAGGAAAACATACATATGTAGATATGTATTAAGTATAAGAACAAAAAAGTCAAAACAAAAGGACCACATACACGACGACGGATGAATATAAGCCTGTCAGCGAGGGAAGCAGCAGCCACGAAGTTCATAGCAAACCAGCAAAAAGTGTGACCGCGAGCAAGGAGACGGACAAATGAGAAGCAGAGCAGCGAGGAGAGGCGAAAGGATATAGGTTCCAATTGTTACAAGATTAAAGACGGCACCACACGTTCGAAAGCCTATAACCAACCATGCACCGTACCCGAACACAGTATTATATACATTGGAATCAGCTCATGAATTCTCGCCGCACCTGTGCCAGGCAATGTTATTCAAACGACATCCAGTTTCCTCAGACGACACGAAGCTCGAACACGGACGGCGGGAAGAATGGGAAACAAATGACGAAGGAAGAGGAGGAGGGCGATCAGGACCTGAGTCTGCGCACGCACACAGAGAACCCAGGCTAAAATACGAGAACAAATCCCAGGTGGGAATCGAGGTAGCGCCCAACCACGAGATTTCAGCCAGACACAGTTGTAAAAAGGACGAGCCTAACTTCGCTGGGACTCGTGTTCCTTCCAAGAGTCGAACGTGTCCACATCTTTTTTGCGGTCACAATGTATGTCTAAAAATCCAAAAGATTAACAGCGCCACACATTTATTTACACAGGTTGACATACACTTACATAACTGGAAGTGGACGCAAAAATTGATGTCCCTATCCCCATATGGAAGGTGGTTGGTGCGAACCTCATCAAGGTGTTCACAACCTCCTCAAAGCCTCTCAAATTTTTTCCTTGAGTACATATGAGCATAGGCTATCTAATGGGTGCCTCATTCATGAGTTGTATTGGTTAGTTTCAAGAAATGAAGCTGTTGAAGGTACCTTCCATATGGGGATAGGGACATCAATTTTTGCGTCCACTGTATAAGCTTTGTGGCATGTAACACAAACACCTCGCACGGATGACAACTCTGTACCAGACATAGTCATGCAAGACAACGAGGGATCCGAGTTTCACAGAGAACTGGAAGACTTTTTATCGAAGTCTTACATGAACGGAGCACTTAAGGCAGCATTCAAACACCTTGTCGACGGGGTACGAGATAACAAGATCAATGGTAAACAGATCAGAACGAGGTCAGCATTTGCTCAACTGAACTGGTGTCAGTTTTATGGGGTCCCGGAAAGCCTACAGCGACACATTTTGGGAGAGGGTGGATGGCGGATGCTGCATGGTGGTGAGGTGCTGGTCAAGCTCGTAAAGGAAGGGCGTCTCCATAAGTTCCTGCATGAAGCATGGGCTGACCATACGTACCCCAACCCCGTATGTCTTCTGATCTCGGAAACTCATGACACAGCAGCACCTTCCCGGCACTTTGTCATTTCTCCGTGAGTAATCATCCCAACTGGAAGGTCATGATCGTAATTTTGGTTAGAACCGCGCAGGCACAAGAGCTTGATGAAGCATTCAAAACGTTGTTCGTTGGAGAAGGCACCCAGTGGATGAAAGAAGCAATTGAAGAGTACAACAGGACATATAAACAGGACAAACACTACGGAAAGATGATAGTCTACGTGCAGAGCAGCGCAACCGGCAAGTCTCGAACACTAGAGGAGTTGTCTAGGAAGGTTCATTGTGATATTGCTTGACATATCACCCTGTCGTTGAACTGTTACATCTAGACTCTGATGGTCACAACCTGTTTCTGAGATATCCACAATCATGAAATAGAACCAGATAAAGGTTGGCCCCCAGGTGATAAACCTGCTTGTGAGTTCTTTTCAAATCCTCCAAAGCTCAACAAGGCCCCGTACAAGGTAAGTAGACAGTTCAATTCCACCGAGCTTTACACCGAACCTTCTCCAGGGAGAAGAGCTTGCTGCTGCCTTTATGGGAGCTTTTATGGCTGTACTGGCAGAGCAGATCGAATCATTGCCATCTCAGTTGAACGAAGAAGCTATTAACCAATTCCGCGACCACTGGACGATTGACAACCCAACCGAAGTGAGGCAGACGCCACGCTATGCATCGTTCAGGAAGGTCCAAGAGAAGGCCATGGAGTTGCTGGCACGCAACAAGGGCGAACTATTGAAGCAGCAGGTCCTGGTGGAACCCTCTCACCGAAGCAGCACAGGGAAGGGAGCCAAAAAAAAACGGAAGAGCTCGACGTCTACGGGGGTAGTTCCGTGGCTAGAAGGACTGTTTAATATTCTCATTCGCACCCACACCCTTGATCTCAAGAAGGTCTTGGGGACGCGACACTTTATTTTCAGCTTTGATGAATGCTTGGAACTAAATCTATGCGAAGGAGATACTACCACTGACACCATGCCCACGGATGGCATGTCCCTGATCGCTCTGCAAAGAATTATCAAGACATTGGACAGGTTCGACATATGGCATATTCTTGTAGACACCAGCTCTGGCATCTGGGACCTTCATCCCATTATGGGTGACAAAGCGAAATCAAGCCGTCTTATAAGTGACCTTTCTCCTCTTCCAATCTACTCTTACATCCAATGGGACATCATGGTGAATAGGAATGCTTCTGCAATACCATTGGAGGCGCTGCGCTTCGAGTATTTGAAGAACTTCGGCCAACCTGTTTGTGTTCATCCATTACATGGTTCCATACTATTCTAATTGTGATGAATTGCAGTACTGGTCCACTCTACAGTCACATCACATGCACCAGTCTGCAAAGGAGAAGCTTCTTTGCTCGAAGGGATTTAACAGCAACAATCGTAACCAGGTATTTGCTGTGTTCTCGGTGAGGCTTCTCCTCGAACTCGGCAACGACGAGGCTTCCACCACCATAGCAATAGATGCTGTAAAGAGCCATATGCGGATCTTGACCGGTTTGGTGGACAATACCATCATCAGAACATGTGCACCTTCAGAGCTGATGCTGGCAGTCGCCGTGGCTTATACTCTCCTCCAGTCTGATGAGACTTACAAAGCGGCGACCAACAAGCTCGTTCACGAGCTCATTCTAAAAGGTCCCGTACTTGAAAGAGGGCTTCAGGGAGAGCTGATAGCACACATCCTCCTCATGCTCGCTCAAGACTCCACAGTCTCACCCAAGCCCAATGAAACAACATTCGGCGTAAGCACTCCCATGACCACAGCAGCAGAAGAATCGAGTGATCCTATCACAGCAGAAGATTCACGTGTTCTTACTGTCACTCTCAGAGACTTTTTGACCGCTCTGCTTGGCGACAAACTGGCTGTTGGTGACACAGACCTGAACCAGATGCACTTGTCCGAGAAGATCCTAGACTGGGCAGGCAAATACCACCTCAATTTCACCCACTTTCTCAGGCTTGATGAGCACATTGACGACCTAACTCCAGAATATCTGCTGATGTGTTGGTGTCGAGGCGTTGCGCTTGCATGTGCCTTCCATCAGGCTGTCTTCGACATAGTCTTGGTTGTATATAACAGAGATCTGTCCCAGCCATTCGAGAGAACGAGATTCGGTCTGGTATCACTCCAGATCAAGATGTGCAGTTCTGCAGCCTTGTTGGACCTTGTCAAGCACCTGACTTGTCCACCCATACTCAACAAGGTGAATCCCAAGCAACATTACAAGCCTGACCACCTTGTTGTCTTAATGGACTTAGGCACCAAAGCCAGCTTCCAGTTGACAGGTGCCTTTGTGGATCTTGACTACAGAAAAGCAATGCCTGTGGGAGAAAAGGCACTGAAACTGGAGAAAGTGTCCAACCATTGGAGAGGGTAC
Source organism: Neonothopanus nambi (assembly GCA_003987895.1). NCBI lineage: Eukaryota > Fungi > Basidiomycota > Agaricomycetes > Agaricales > Omphalotaceae > Neonothopanus > Neonothopanus nambi. The sequence goes on along the minus strand of RCHF01000362.1, from coordinate 11,710 downwards.
CTTGACAACGATGCGGAGCCTGAGCGGTATTCTATCAATGTCCGAGGCCTCGATGACGAGCAATATCCTGTCATCAAGCGCTTTGCACCTGATTTACCGAAGCTCGGGAAAGGAGAGCGAACACTCAATGAGAAAACTTTCCCACTTCATCAAGCAAGGATGGACGCATCGCTGAATCTGCTCCGGGGCAAGACAACGACGGAGGAGAAATTGTTTACATCAGATATTTGAATTTTTACCTTGGCCACACATATTGTCATGGTAGTGAGTCCAGTTCTCTCATACACAGTCACGTAACATATCAAACCGTTCAACAGGAATGTATGTCGAGTATCGTTTATTATAGCAGTGATAGAATGGTCATCGTGGATGAACAAAGTTCCAGAGAAGTTCGATACAGACAGAGTGGAATTCCCTTTGGCTGCTTCCTCACCTACCGCTTTGCCTTTTATTCTGAAATAGGCTTTCACCTCATTGATTGTGCCAGTACATGGCCTGCTCGTACCATCGCGCAAAAGTCAGTCATATGATATTATTGTGGACAGGCTCATCGTACAGTACCTACTTAGTTACGGGGGCGAGTGCCGTAGCATGGGTGGATACTCACTCTAACATCCACTTTTCTTTTTTTCTTTTTCGACACTCGACTCCCCACTCGTATCCTTCATGACACTCCCAGCACTTGACGGTCGGGGATGAGTAACCACCACTGCCAACGACGATGTTCGGAGAGGAGTAGCAGGACCTGGAGGAGGCAAAGCGTCAGTTAGGGTTTGCTTACGAAAGAACGAGGGAAGGGACAGCAAAGAGATGAAAGTGGTCTGGTGCTGGTGCATCAGGAACGAGGGAAGGAAGGGACGGCAAAGAGATGAAAGTGGTCAGGTGCTGGTGCATCAGTAACAGTATATGCGCTCTTCGCATATTGTACAGTTGACCAGCACAACAAATACACAAGAAATATAGAGTACAGTATGGCGAARACTTTGTAAGAACTTCCCAAAAAATTAAAAAACCAAAAAAAAAAAAAGAAAAAAAAAGAAAGAAAAGAAAAGAAAAGAAAGGAAAAGAAAAAGAGAAAGAGAAAGAGAAAGAGAAAGTGAAAGTGAAGAAAAAAAGCAGAAAAACGCACCATATCTACAGCCCATCTGCGTCGCCTTTCACCACATTCTAGCACACAACCCAAACTCTGAAACTGCCATCCAGATCAACACAACAGTCGCCGCAGACAGTGAGAGGGTAAAAAAGCAAGACAAAGATGTAGTCCTCTGGGATGCACGAGTCGTCATCGCAGAAACAAGGAAAAGCGAGCCGAAAAGAAAGGGAGAAGGGAGGGAGAGTCCACAACTAACCGACGGCCATCTCAGTTCAAAATTTCCAGTACTGCTACCAATAACAAAGAAACAACACACAGTAGAGAGAAAAGATGGCAGACAAAGACGGACGAAGTCAATGGCGAACACTGACGGACGTCACCAACGACGAACGGAACAGCGGTGAGGTCGGAGCTTCAAATTTATTTCCTCATATATAGTAATTTTGGATATAAAAGGGAATTAGCGCCCAGGCATGAAATTTCAGCCAGACACAATTGTAAAAAGAATGAGTCCTTTGTTAGGACTTGTAAATAGATACAAAACAAAAAGGCACCAGGACTAGGAGATAGATATTCAGTATCTGGTGTTAGACCTTGCAGGACATGGTATGGCTCTGTGGTGTAGTGGTAATACCTTGCCATCAGTTCAATGCATTCTTGATTTATGAATGTGCGAGTGATGCAGGTTCAATTCCCGTTCAGGCCTCTATAGCTGGCAGAATACTTGTCAAAATCTTTATTTCTTGTCTGAATATTTCACAAGTCATGGATGCTGATAATATTTCTATGATTTACGACCCATATCCTGTACCTTGAGAAAAGCTCTTAGAATTCAATTACTAGTTATATTCTGTTCATATTTATACCTGAACCAATCCTGAGGCCGCAAGTACACAAGCGCAAATAATTCAATATAGTCATCTACAATTACATAGGCAAGCGCAAACAACAGAATTCCATGAAAATCATATACTTAGTCAAATCACAAGTCTACTTTGCGTTTCATGAAATTCACGAATTTCACCATGTTTAAGTAAGTTGCGCGCTCATTCACAGCTTTTCTACATCTACCATGTCGTCCAACACGCTAACCTGGAGTGCTACCCCATATCAACATCTAATGCACCTCTTTGCCCCTAGGAAACATCCATCTGCGACCTTGAATGGCACTATGAAATATGTTGCACACTTGTTCATGACTTTTCCACATCCGCCATGTCAACGTTAACTGGAGTGCAGCCCTGTATCAACGTCTAATGCACCTCTTTACCCCTAGGAAACATCCATTTGCGACCTTGAATGGCACTACGAAGTAAGTTGCGTGCTCGTTCACGACTTTTCCACATCCGCCATGTCGTCCGACACGTTAACCTGGAGTGCAGTCCTGTATCAACGTCTAATGCACCTCTTTGCCCTTAGGAAACATCCATCTGTGACCTTGAATGGCACTACGGTTGATGAAGACATCACAACAAGGGAGGCGAGGCAGGGACAGGCAAATTGCAACGAGGATCTTGGCTTTGAAGCCATCAACGCAGCAGACTATCTACTATGTTGTGGTGGAAACCTTGTAGGCGAGAGTGCACCACTCAACAGCTACGCGATTTGGGACACGATTGGGGACGAGAGCAAAAGAGGCGTCAGCTTCGAAGGTGTCAACGAGACGTACTACGTGCTCGGTGGTTGTCAAAACATTGTACGAGAGCGAACACTACTCAACGCAGATCTCTTAAACCACACCAAAGATGGTCAGGGCACGAGTGAGGGCTTGCAGGGCGATCAAGTTTACGAGGAGTGGGATGTCACCACCGAACCACCCCCCCTCTCCAACCCCCTCTCACCAGCTCTCTAGATCATCGCCTGCGTGTATGCATTCTTCTTTACGGATAGCTGCATTGAATCCCCCTTTCTTGGAAATGGTCACTTCGACAGAGCTTGTCAAGCAGTTCATGGTGATGCGACGAGTTGCCCCAACCTCTGCTTATGATTTTCTTGGGTCCAAAACGCATAACCAAGACTAGTTGCTACCTTCAGGTCCAGTATGGTTACTGCTATGCCTTTTCTTGGCTCCAAAACACATATGTAACCCGATGAATTGGGTATCTCCAGTCCTAGTCCTGTTATCGGTTGTTACTTTAGCACCACTTTTTCGCTGTTGCGACATTACAGAAATATATTGTCTGAATGCCTACCACTACCTGATCACAAAGGGCAACGACCACGAGCATTTGGAGGTAAATTAAGAGACCATCCGACTACTGGGGAAGATGAACATGAGCAATGAAAAGGCAGTCAGTAAGAGACTGTTTGACTTATTGAGGAAGAGGAGCATGAGCAAATCAACAGTCAGTCATTGACAGTCGTAGCTACCAAAAATAGAGTTGTATGGAATATTGGGTCACGGATCGGGCAAGAATTGAACCCACAACGCCAGAGGTAGCTTCTGACATGTTAACATCTAGACCATCGTAGCTTATTTATTTCGTGTGGAAATGGTAATATATGCTCCTTGTGATACGGCCCATATGCAACCCGATGACAGAGGTAGACTGCCTTTTTTGGCAGCGCTAGGCTGCTGAGCAGGTAATCATTACCAAGTTTGGAAACAACGCAAGCAACCTGCGCGCGAAAAGGCCTTCGTTTGTCTGAGTAAATGCAATCAATGGTAGAGACTGGAAAATTTATTGTAACTATATACAAAACAAAACCATTACTGATTAAAAGACCAGGGTACCTCACTCTGAGTGTAGACTCGTACACATGGATGTACTCCTCAAATTCTCCACTGAATCCTGATCTGTAAGTACGAAGAAGTGGGTGATACACAATAAGCACCAACGTCCAGACACGACCTACAATGAAACACTCGACGCTGTAAGCCCCCGCCTGCCGTGGCTGCATGTGGGTGTATGCTCATTGGAATTCGTGACAGACAAGGTGTTCATCTCGGGGGTCTCTGTCTTAATGTCTCGTGGGATTCCAGACTCCAGTGGTCGGTACGTAACATCGTTCGGATCCTTGAAGTACTGGATGCGCAGCACCTATCTTGGTGTAAAGTCCTCGTGAAGAGCGAGGCCAGCCGTTGTGGGCCCAAGCCTCCAACACTGTCAGACAGTCACCCGATAGGGCCTGGGCAACATCTACCAGGCATGCTGGTTGCGGGAAGGGCCCTACAGGAACTGCGGAGAGAAGTTCGTCACTGGGACAATGCTTAAACACCCAGGACGCACCAAAAGCTCGCTCGTACAGGACGATGAGTGTGGCAACCAGGTTCACAGCGGGGATGAGCTGCTGAGCGCAGCTGTGGTCAGTGTGAGAGTAATTGATAACAATGAGTGGAACGTGTCGGGCAGTCAGGCTACATTGAGCACTTGTAGCTTACTCGTGTGACCCTCAAGTCAAGCATGCGGATATCTCCTCGACCGTAATTAATCCAGGTGTTGAAAAACAACTGTCCAAGTCCGAAACAGGTAGAGACTGCCAGATTTTCAACAAGTGTAAACAAAACGTTGTGAAGCGCATCTTGAATGCCAAAGGCAGTCTGAAGTCGTCTATTGACCTTGTCGAGCGGGTCTGTCACAGCAGGCTGGCTGGTCAGACCCTTTCAGTGCAGGAGCAACAAGCTGTATCTCCCGCATATGATCGATGGCAGGAACGATGAAGGTAGTCACAGGCGACCTTCGGGGAGTAGTGGAGTTACTGGTAGTCGAAGCTCCGGTAAATGAGGTTTAGCAGGAACAACAATTGACTCAGGGACGATACTGGCTGTACGAGAGAAGGGTGTGGAGATAACGACTAAGGAATGACGCCAGCAATCGAGTGTCTGAAAACAAAAACACTATATCATAGGGGAAGAGGGGTAGGGGAGACTCACTATTGTAGAGATGAGTGTTGATAGTACCGAGTGGGGCATGAGATGGATGTTTGACTGTTTGACAACCAAGTCACTGTATCAGTTGAGAGGGTCACGAGGAACTCACTGTATGTCAGAAGGGTGTGGAGATACCGACTAAAGAATGAGGCAGCCGATCAAGCTTCTGAAAACCAAAATATTATATCACAGGAGAAGAGGGTTACTGGAGACTCACGGTCATAGGGAAGAGTGTAGAGATACCGACTAAAGAGTGAGGCGGGCGATCAAGTTTCTGAAAACTAAATTGTTATATCACAGGAGAAGAGGGTGATGGGAGACTCACCATTGTGACGAGTGGTGAGATATTGACTGGCATATGAGATGGTCGATTGAGTTTCTGACAACCGAGTTACTGTATCAGTCGAGAGAGGATTACAAGGAACTCACTGTAGGAGAGAAGGGTGTGGAGATACCAACTAAGAGTCAAAGAATGAAGCAGGCAATCGAGTTTCTGAAAATCAAAATAACATATCACAGGAGGAAAGTCACCGTCATAGAGCAGGGTGTGGAGATACCGACTAAAGAATGAGGCAGGCAATCGAGTTTCTGAAAACTAAAATATTATATCACAGGAGAAGAGGGTTATGGGAGACTCACCGTCATTGAGAAGGGTGTAGAGATACCGACCAAAGAATGAGGTGGGCAATCGAGTGTCTGAAAACCCAATTCTTATATCACAGGAGAAGAGGGTCATGGAAGACTAACCATAATAGAGACGAGTGGTGAGATACGGACCGGAGCAAGGGTTATGAGAGACTCACTGTCACAGAGCAGGGTGTGGAGATACCGACTAAAGAATGAGGAGGACAATCAAGTTTCTGAAAACCAAAATATTATATCACAGGAGAAAAGGGTTCTTAGAAGCAAATTCGCTGTACGTGAGAAGGGTGTAGAAATACTGAATAAAGAATGAGGCGGGCAGTCAGTTCCTGAAAACCAAAATGTTATATCACAGGAGAAGAGGGTTATGGGAGCCTCACCGTCATAAAGACAAGTGCTGAGATACCCACTGACCTATGAGACGGACGGTTGAGGTTCTTAAAACCAAGGAACCCACTGTACGTGAGAAGGGTATAGAGGTACTGACTCAGGAAGGAGGTGGGCAGTCAAGTTTCTGAAAACTAAACTATTTTAACACAGGAAAAGCGGGTTACGGAACACTCACCATCATGGAAACGAGTGGTGAGATACTGACTGAAGTATGAGACAGATGATTGAGTTTTTCTGACAGCCGAGTTACTGTATCATTTGAGAGGGCTTGAGGAACTCACTGTATGACAGAAGGGTCCTAGTCCATGGGAAGCTAGAGGGTGCTTGGGAAAAATATCAACATCTCACTCTTACCTATTGACATGAGCTTTGAACACTCTGACGTACTTGTGTGCACTGAGCACAACGAATGTGGGAGCTGCAACAAAGCATTGAGGAGAGGTGAAAAGAAGATATGTGAGGGGTGTGGTATCAAAACTTACTGTGTAAGTCCTCTTCTAATCCCGAAATCACTGAAGACTAAAGAAATCCCAGAGCCGCGATTGTCAAAAGCTGGACTGGAATAATCATAAGAAGTTCTGCTTCGCGAAGACGAACGCTCTGCTGGATCCGAGTCTCAGATGGCTGGTAGACACACCGATCTGGCATCAGACTGAGCGTTTGGTTATAGTGGCGAGGAAGTTTAACGCAAAGTATTCGAGTGAGACAGTTGCAGCGACGTTTACTAGCATGTGCAAGCTGTTGGTTCGATTGTACAAGGATCAGGATGATGAAGCAGAGTTCCTGAGGAAGTGGAAAATACTTTCACGCCGTATTGGATGGCGAATAGATATCCAGGAAAAGCGGAGTGTGCCACTGCAGGGAGAGCCGAGCCACCGACATGTGGCATATGTTCCAGGTAGTGGGAGGTTATTTGATATGAAGCAAGTAGTGGGGGACAGGGATCCTCTCATGAAGGCGAAGGAGGAGCGAGACGGCGATGTGGGTATTGCGACAGTAGTAGGTGTCAGAGATAGGGAGGGGGAGGAAGTGATGACGTTCACAATCATCTGTCCAATTGAAATCGAGGCATTGATGAGGGGAAAGTTGATGGGAGAGGATCCGGAAAGCCGTCTTGTAGCTTGCCAAAAATTGATGTAGTTAAGGAATAGACATTACAGTCATTTAGTTGTCCTCGAGACCACAATTTTATATTTCCTCGCACTCCTGTTATTCTAGAATTTTACGGTGCAAAATATCTGGACATTTCTAGTACATGAAAAGTGGACAGAAACATTATGAGTGAGGGAGATACCGGACAGGATTCAGAGAGCATGGCAAAAATTGTACCTGCAAGGTATTCAGATACCATACTTGAATCAGACAGGCATCGGAAGACTCACTAAGGTATCAGATCAGAATGCGGGAAATCAGACCAGGTATCCAAACACTCGTCAGCCTTGATGCAAGTATTGATATTGAGGACTTGAGGTACCGGAAACGACCTGATCAGTTTGAACAGTATCTGTATAAGTGCATACCTACAGATCTAATTAGGTTCCAGGTACCAGACTCACTGGGTTGATTAGTTGATGCGTGTATCGAATCAAGAACAAGAGTGGAGAGAGAGTCAGCTTGGAGATAGCCGCAAGATGGGTGGCCTAAGTGGCGAGAATGAAGATACCTGCATTTCAGAGTGCATGAACGGTATCTACACAGTATGGATGAGGGAGGCCGAGGATGGGACTAATGCATGGGTATCGAGACACTAGGGTGGCCCAGAGTTCTGAAATACCTGGAGTTTTGAAATACCCAGAGGCAGCATCGAGTATCAAGGCACCTGCATCTGAAGGCACATGCACAGTGGTAGGACACCCAACCCGCAACCAGATGAGTTCATTCAAAAACGAAACCCAGAGCAAAGAAAAACCCGTTATGTAATATGCCATCACTTCTTTTCAACCTCTACTGTCGTTCTCATCCTATGAAGATTTTTTTCAACTCATACACAGGCTTCAAACAAAGAAAAGAAAGACTGGAGAAGAGAAGGATCGGATCACAGGAAAAATCGGAGAAAAGGAAAAAATTAGAAAGTCTTAATCTTGTTCGTTGCTTTCAAGTTGCTTTTACTACCTTCCTATCTCTCTGTTCTTTTTTACCTTCTTTTCTCGCTGACCTCAGCTTGCTTATGCTTTAGTTGATCTTCATAGGCAACCCTCATCTATGGCAGACCTGTCATCTCACAGATCAGACCTTTGAGGTGGGTGAGAAGTACAGCCTTGGCAAAAAGATTAGTTCGGGCTTCTTCAGTGGGTCAAACATCATATTCACCATTTATTATATCCTTTTGACCTCATTCTATCAGGTAACATCTACCTTGGAATCAATATCATCTCAGGAGAGGAGATTAAGCTCGAGTCAGTCAAGGCCAAAGATCCCTCACTTGAATACAAGTTGAAGTTCTTGTGGAATCCGCTTCGCCTGAGGCGTCCTCAAGCACGATGCAACAAATGTAAGTCCCCATTTTGATTCCAGGCAGCGTATTGACGATTTCGCAGGTGACCGCCGACACGTCGAGGTCTTTGAGATGGAGGGGAGGGCGGATTGGGTCGTGACGGAGGTTATTTTGCCCCGGCTTTTCGTTGCGGCGATGCTGTAAGGTGCGTCAGTTGTTCGATTTCACGGGTTTTCGCTATCGATGACAGGAATTGAAGAGTAGGACGAGGATTTTGGGACGCCATGTCGTTTTCAGCTGATCGATCATCTTGATGGACAACGGACGGTCAAAGCAGTGTATATTGGTGTAAACGAATTTTTTGACATCTGATCTATTAGTTGTACATCACCACATTACTGTATATCCACTCTATACAATACTACCCCCGTCTCTGGGTATTCGGAAACCTTGTCCTTCTTGAGTATTCAAAAACCATAATTGAACCCTTCCTATCGTGCTCTTTCTAGGCATACTATCATCCTCTCATATTCTTGGGTTTTACAATACTTTCATATTTTTAGGTTTTACTATCTGTACATATAATGATATCTTTCTCTTATTGATAAAATCTCGTGACCCTCATTACAAAGAGGTTAAACCGTCCTGCCCGACTATCATGCATACCCGGCCCTCCCATTCTTTGCGACAGGCGCGTGGGTTTCCTTGGCTTTTACACTCACGGGCTACCCCCTTATAATAGTTGTCGATCCAATTCAGATGCCATGAGTCCAGTGACCAGTCCAGACTTATTCGTTCCTCTTATACATCTTCTTATGCTTGAACCACCACCACCACAACCAAGCTAACGTACAAAGCCAAAGGCTCGTCTTCGTCGAGTGCAGAAAGTGCAGCAGTAAAGAGACGAAGGCTACAGAATTCATGTGACGGTTGTCGCAGGCGGAAAAGTAAGCTTCTTTTCTCTCCCTCATTTCTGCTATTTCGATGTTAATGGAACTCAAGTTCGATGTACGCGATTCGGTTTCAATTTTGAGATTAAGACATCGAAAACGGTTCACGTTTAGGTGATAGCGCAGAGATGCCGGATAATGTATGTTCGAGGTGTATACTTTCGAAGATTGAATGCAGCCACAAGTCTGAGACGAAGGTACTTCGCGTTTGTTATACTCAGAATTCATTTACTGATGTATCCACTTAGAAACGAGGTCCACCGAAAGGGTTCGTATTCACCTAATCTTGCAAAGCCCACAGCTAACTCGAATATCCAGCCGAATTCACAGAGTCCACCGCCAAACTATCCAATCCCTTGTATCCGACATCCTCTCACCCCTCTCGCCTTTCTCAATACCCTCAGACACGGAACAAGTCAGGAAACTCTTAGAAGACCTCGCGCGACATATACGGAATTTGGAGAACAAAATTAATATGCTAGCCAAGGCAGCTACGAGTAAATCTACCGAATCCCCTCAACCGTCGACTAACACGGCGCAAGAAGATGACCAACGTGAAGAGTCGAGTCTCGAACCTCGCACACCTGATAGTTCACCGACCGCTGATGATTCCCTCGTACTCCACGACCCACCAAAACTCCGACTCCAGTCCCCTCCTCACTCCTCTACTACTTCCGCCCTCGCTGACTCCCCCGCCCACACGCACACGCACACTAATACGGACGTCCTCTCAAAGCGCATGAAGCATCTGTCCCTCTCTCATGCTAAGGGGCGACACTTCGGGAGGTCGAACCCGTTGATGTTGGTGCAGGCTGCCATGGACATTAAGAAGGAGGAGGGCGAGGATGGTGGGCAAGATCGGGTAAACCTTGGTAGGAAAGACGATGACGACGAAAGCGATAGTGATATGGATATGGAGGAAGATACTAGGATGGGTAACGAAGGATGGAAGAGGTCTCGGTTTTGGGGCGTACATCCCGTAAGTCAATCCAATTCTTTAGGAACTCTCAATTCTTATTTCCTTTGTCTAGTGGCAAATATTCCCAGAATCGCCCCTCCCTCCTTTACAATTCCCCCCGCCCGACCTTCTCCTATCCCTGATCGAAATCTTCATCACCCACACAAATACCTTCATTCCCCTCCTTCACGTCCCTTCTTTCACCTCTGATGTCGCTTCTAATCGGCATCTCCACGACAGACAATTCGGTGAAGTCGTACTCGCAGTGTGTGCAGTTGCTTCGAAAAGGTCTATGGATAAGCGGAACTTATGGGATGAAGATGTGGAAGCAGCTAGACAAAGTGCGGGGTGGAAGTGGTATAGACAACTCACGGTTTTTCCTCGAGACACGTTGTTCCTTGAACCTCCATCGTTATTGCTAATTCAAAAGTACATCGTAAGTCTCGTCTTCCCCTCCTCCTCCTTCTTCTCGCTCACCCCCTCCGTGTTTTAGCTCTGTATAGCCTTCCTCTCTGCAACTTCTACTCCCGACGCAGGTTGGGTTCTAACAGCCGTTGCTATCCGCCTTGCGCAAGACGTTGGTGTTCACCGTAAGCAAAAAGGTCCACTTACGATTGAGAGGGAGTTGTGGAAGAGGGCTTTTTGGATTCTGGTGGGTATGGATACCTTCAATAGCACGAGTTTGGGAAGGCCAAGTAATACGAGGTCGGAAGAGTACGTTATCTATTCCCTTGTCGAATTCGTGGTTTGGTTTATGAAGTCTTGTTTGTTGGGATAGCTTCGACTTGGACCTTCCTATTGAATGCGACGACGAGTATTGGGCTCACCCCGACCCAGAGCTAGCTTGGAAACAGCCTGCTGGAAAACCGGCTACATGCTCGTATTGGATACATATGATCAAGTTACTAGAGGTGTTGGCTTTTGCTCAGCGTACCGTCGTGCGTATCCCCTCTCGTCTATATGTTTACGTTCATCTAACGAAAACGGATATGCGAATAGTATTCAATACGAAACAACTTGCATATTTCTTGGGCAGAAAGGAACCAGAGGGCGTCAGTTGAAATCGACTCGGCGTTAAATAGATGGTCGGATTCAGTCCCTGATCACCGTATGTCCATCAACCTTCTCCTTTGCCCTCCTTACTGACCCGCTGCGACCAGTAAAACGGTATCCGAACCAACCAACCGGGCTTTTCTGCAACCAATCCGTGACCATCCACTGCACTTCCTACTGGCTTCAAGATCTCGTTCACGGTCTCTGCATCCCTCAGCCCTCTGATCCAGGTGCGCCATCAGACCGAGGCGAAGCGCCCATAGGGATAAGCGACGTTCCTTCTTTGGCTATATGTGCGAATGCTGCCCGGGCTTGCTCG